>PVKN010031265.1:0-12535 GCA_004027915.1 Capromys pilorides | reverse complement strand
AAGACCCATCTGAGATAAATTGAGATCTATTGCAGAGAATAAACTCTTGGGCTGGTGGATTTATACCATGTGTGTAAGAAAATGGGGTCAAGGATTATTTCCTCCCTTTACTCTTTGGAAGTGAAGACTGCTGGCTCAGGGAAGAGGGAGACCTGGTTTCTAGTTTTAGAGAAGTCCTCAAAATGCTGAATGTTCTTGAAATAAAGTCCTTGAGTGAAGTAAGAAATGAGGAACCGACTTAAACTTGGCTTAGTGAAGAGTTCCTCCTTCCATCCATTGGCCTTAGCTACTCTTCAGCCTCTTGGTCTCCTCTTATCCACCGTGGCTTCTATTGTGCATGGTGGAGACCAGGCTCTTCCTGTTGTGTGGACCATGTAGCCTTGCAGATTACCAGCAGGGAGCTTCTGAATACATAATATATCAGCCTGGCTCCAGGAGGTGGGGAACGTGTCTATGAGGATCACTGGTGGACACCCCGAGATGTGTGTGGTCTGGGGCAAAGCCAGGGAATCCCACGGTGGCAGGGTGGGAGGGATCTTGTTTTGTAAAACCCACATTTTAAAAAACTCACTGACATTTGTACTCATTTTCTTTTAGTATTTAGTATGTCTGTGTGATCATCCCAGCTGTGCTCTTCAGAAAGGAATTCCTATCTGTTGGCACAGCCATGAGAGAATGGTATGAGGGAGCCATAGAACCTGAAGATGGTGAGGCTTAGGAACAGAATTGACAGCTCCTTGTTGTGATCCCCCAGAGTCTCAGGCCAGTATTAGTGTAAAAGAGCCAACTTCTTTCTTTATGAACAGTTCCCACTGAACCCTTAAGAGTCCTTTGTCTGGGAGGAAGGACCAGTTGCTCAAGGCAAACTAGAAACATGGTTCTAGGGGAAGGAGGTACACCCTAAGATGCAGTTTATATATGTAGTTGTACAAATCCAACCATCTAGTCTGAACTTATGAAAAATTATGTAAGAGTGTCAGTCTGGGTCTGTCATTTACTGATGTGTGCGTGTGCATGAGCATGAGCATGCATGCATTACTGAAGTAAAAAGACAAGGGTCCAAAGGGAGAGGGCACTGGGAGCTGTCCTGAGTGAAGCCCACTACGATCTACTTCACGGGACCCTGGATTCTGCTCCTGCGCCAGGCTGTGCCCTGACAGGTCCTTGGTGCCATATCTTTATGTTCCATGCTATTGTGTCTGGAACAAGTAACTGTCTTTTGCTCTCTAGGTTTCAGCAATGTCCAGAAATTGTGAGGGTGGATTTGAGGGGAAGAGTTCAAGTTCAAGTCTAGGGCAGAAGATAGCGCTCTGAAGTGTGCATAGCCCAAGTGAACTGGGAGAGCTATGCTTGGATCATGAGCTGTTTACACTGTTGGTTTCAGAAAAATGGGAGGAAGATCAATCAATCAGCATAGATTTCAGAATGTCGAGCATTGAGTCTTAGGCTGGGCTGCACTTGTGAGTCACCAGGCAGGTTTTCCAAAACACATTTCTCCAGTTCCTTCCCCAGACTCAGGCAGGTCTTAGCTGGGGGAAGACCAGGATTAAAACACAAACTTTAGTGTTAACCTCAAGTTGGATCTCAGCATCAGACACTAGTACCATCTATATGACCTGGAGCAAGTCCCTGAAACTCTGCAAACCAGTTTCTTGATCTGTAGGCTCAAGACAAATTATTGTGCCTACTGAGAGAGGTTTGGGATGAGTTAAATGAAACAGTGTGTGAAATACTCAGCTCACTGCTTTGGTAAATATTAGCCGTTGGCAAGCCTGCCCAAAACATACATCAGGGGCCCCCTTGGTACCGTGCCATGTGGTAGACAAGTAGAAAAATCAGACTCCCTGCCCTGTGGATTGTTTGATTGAGGAAAGCAAACACACATGTAACTGTTCAGCAAGCTTAGGGAGAGAGGACACATGGTGATGAAGCTCAAGATTGCCAGAAGGTGCTAGAAGGACATGATTTGGATCTGGGGCAGGGTGTCCAGGTTGGTGCTAGAGGAAATGCAGAAGGCAGGACATTTCACAGTGAGCGTCAGAGGGGCTTGTGAGGAACAGGACTGCCTGCTGATGATGTCAACCTATCTGATACAAGACTCTGACTAATTGCTATTTTTAGTTGGTTATATTGAAAAGTTTGTATTCAAAAGCTTGTTTGTGCCACAAGTAAGGCTGAAAACTGTCAGCTGGGTGGAATGGAAACCTCTCAGAGCTCAGAGTCTGCACTCCTGAGTTCTTACCCTACCCCTGTTCCTAACTAGCTGCGTGATCTGAGCCAAGCCAACTTGACTTTGAGGCTGCAGCTTCCTTGCTAAAACAGGGTGCAGGGTAGGGTGTGCACTGGGGACCACATAACTCCAAGGGCTCTTCCATCTTCAGCATCCAACATCAACGTCCAGCAAAAATGTTCCGCACTTCATTTCTTAAATATTGACTGAGCATCCACAAATTTCAATTCCCAGTCCCACTTAAGGTCCATTGTTCAGTTGGAAGACTGTGTGTTCTGTTCATTTGTTGCTTGCAGTTCAGATTCCTATAAAGTTCACAAAGACCATTTTTGTTCTGTTGGAATTATATCGAAAGTATTCTTTATTATGCTTTTATCTGATTTTAAGGCATGACCATCTCATAAGGTCACTTTGGGAGACTAATTTACATATATCCTATCATATCATTTCTCTGATTTTAACCTGACAATCCCTGCCTTACAAACAATTAACTGCAGATGACCCGTGCTTACTGTTAGCATTATGTAGGGTATTAGGCAGTACTCCTTCTTATCTCCCATTGCAGAAATATTGTGTTATTTTCAATTTGGAGTTCCCAGAAGGCCTCTGTTCTTCTAATTTCATATATCTTCCTTGCTTGTCTCCTAAGGGCCAGACTCTCTCCACTGGGAATTGCTCAGTGAGCTGAATAAACACACTACCCTTGGCCTGGAAAGAAACCACCTTAAGGCTCCAGGTGATGACTCACCCTGGACAGGTCCCTCGCTATGTCTTCCTTTATCCAAGATCTCTTTCTCCATCACCTCCCAGGATCTTCCTGCTAGGAGACCACGTCATTAAAGCTATTCTGCCCTTTCGCATAGTAACATAGGGTCTGCGACCCTTGGTGTGAATGCCCAGTAGTCACAGACCCTGTCTTCCACATTTTTTGTTCCCTTGTAACATGTCTTTGCTACTCCTTTAGTCCAAAAGTAGGTTCTGTAATCCTCTTTCCTGTGAATCTGGTGACTTTTTTTACTTCTTTCATTCAGTATATAGCAACACAGGTGACCTGGTGGGGTTGTGAACTGAGGCATGAAGGGACCCTCAGTTCCCACTTGTGCTGATTCTCCTGTACCTTCTGAACCACTAGAGGCATTGCCAGATGCGGATGCACTCCTTGCTCTGGCTGCACCCCTGAGACCTCACCTGTGCTGTCTGTGCACTTGGGAGATCATCTAGCCCACCCAGTCAAGCTGCCATATATCTGCAGCCCTATGGGTTCTTCCAGCTTAAAATCTCAAGGTGCTCACCACCTGCAAAAAGGCAAAGAGGTTGTTATTGACAACTGTTATTGACAATTGGATGTTGTAAATGTTTATGTACTTGTTACTATAGGCATTAATGCATTTTCCCGTCTGTCAAGGTTGACGTTGGCTAATGGCTTTCACACTGTGAATCACTCACTTAGGGGTGAGTTTTTGGAATAGCTCCCTCTGAAATTTGGTGACCAGCTGTCTGTGTGTTTGGTGAGGGCAGCACTTAATCACTGGCAAGTGTGGTAGGGTTGTTATCAAGTGGCACAAGATTCCTAGGACATGCGGACCTGATTCCCAGAGAGGCAGATGGTTGGAGCATGCTTAAAAAGACATAGGTATAAGATGACCTGGCTAGACTTTGGTGTCATTCTGGGGACTAAGACATTTTTCTCTATTAGAAGTGAAAGTCATGACTCAGTTACATCAGAAATGTAGGCTCACCATGAAAAAAGGGTGTCTCCACAAATTAAGCAGAAACTCTACAATTTTTTCTCTTTCAAAGACTTATTTTTTTTTAATTCAGAAGAGGGGCTGGAAATGTTCTGTGCACATTACTTTATAAACAATTTTTAGTGCCCTGACTAATAACATTTTCTATAAGTAAACAGTAAACGTTAGCATGTTCCAGATTGCTTTTATAACAATGATAAGCCATATGTTTTAGAAAACGGTCTAAAAATGACATTCCACTGCAATGGAAAAGATTTTGGAAATTGTGTGTGCTAACTAACTATATTTCCTCACTAGATCTGTTTTGACCAATAGATGAAAGCAGTGGCATTCTACTGTGAGAAAATAGTGAAAAAACTTGTCAGTAATTAGCATTAGTAAAACAATTTTTTAAGAAAAAATATTGCTAAATTATATACATAGATACTTAGGGAACTATTCATGGTAGATAGTTTTTCTGTAGAGACAATTGGGTGCCTTTGAAATAAATATTTGGTTTGCTTTGTGATTGATAACCTATATCAAGAGGTCCCTGTTACAGGACCTGCACATCCTATGCGGCCTGGCTAGCTTCTCCTATACCTAGCTGAGCTCTTCTCATGGTGAGGCCATGGCTCCAGTCTGCTCCTGGGGCTTCTCATCTTCTTTGGCCAATGAAGCAGCTAGGCAAGGCCAGTAGGGTGAGTAGACACGTGATGTCTGTGGCCTTCCAGGCTTGTAACCAGCATATTTTCTCTTCTCATTACGTTGGTCAAAGCAAGTTAAGCCCAAAAAGCCCAGGAGCAGAGAAATATAGTCTAGCTTTAGGAGAGAAACCCCAACATCTTGAAAAATAGTTCTTGAATGAAATTGGTGCTAAAGAAACTGGGGCCAGAAAGGAAGTTTATCACTGCATCTGTGTGTGACTCCATGGCAGAACCAGGGATTGCTAAAATGAAAGAGCAAAGAAGTAAACCATGTTGGAGACCAGGAAGAAGCACTCTGGGGAGGCTTCAGTCTGCTTATAACTTAAAATCACCTATCTTCTGTTCCAGGGGTTATAAACTGTAGCTCATCGGGCCTCATCCCACCCAAGGCTGGGTGTTGTACATAATGTTTCTTGGAACACAGTCATGTCTGTTGCGTGCATGCATGTGTGTAGGCGTGTAGCTATGTGTATTGCTGTGTGGCCGTGTAGCTGTTTTGAGTTCCTGCAGTACAGTGAAGTACTGACCCACAGAGTAGAAGGCATTTACTCCCTGGTCCCTTATAGATAAAGTTTACTGACTCCTGTTTTACCTGATGTGACTGTACAGTTTATGAGATGCAAATTACACTCTAATGTATGCTTCTCTACCCAAATTGGTGCTCAATTCTTTTCAGTTTCTTTTTTCCTAATGCATCCTGCATCCTTGTGTGTTTTCATAAAATAGATAAATGAAGGGAGTAAAGCAATTCTGCTGCCTGGATTTTCGTTACTGACTGCCAATACTGTTCACACCCACAAGCTGTAACCCTTAGACCAAAGTTTACAAGTCGTTGAATTACATATTAGAGGAAGGACTCGTGTGGGAGGTGTGCTGCTTTCGGTTTCACTGTTCGTGTTTTGTGGCTGTGTGTGGTGGTAGACAGCAAGGCCACTGTTCTGCTGTGCGGAAGGTCAGCCTGAACTGGGTTCCGTGTGGAATGAAGTTTAGTCCCTGCTCTCCCTGCCTACCATGGAAAATGCTGCAGACCTGTGTCTGCTCGAACCTCCTGCATCAGCTGGGGTGTTGCGTGGGGAGGTGGCCGCCTGATGTCTGGGGGTCAGTGTACATCCATACTGCTTTTTGTTTTCCCTTCCTCTTTTTAAATTCATAAAATCACTTTGTAACATATCACAGAAAAAATTTGAAAGACATGAACCGTCCATTGTGTTCTGCTGACCACCTTCCTAACAGCAAATGCTGTATCAATTGGGTGTGACTTTCATGGGGCTTAAACACAGTGATCTTGATCGCAGCAGAATGCTCACAGTATAGCATGCCACAGAGCACCTCGGGTAAAGCACAGCAGGTGCACCATTGCAGCCACATAGCAAATGTGTGCACATAGGCAGGGGGAACGCGGCAGCTCCCAGAAGCCATCTGTGTCCTGGGAATGAGTGTGCTACCACCATGGCAAGAGGGAGGCCTAGGGTTGAGGTCAAGCAGGGCAGAAAAGCAGAGGGCAGAGAGTTATGCTTTGAAGATGAAGATGCGGCTCTGAGCCCACAAACATAGATGGCCTCTGGGTGCTGCGAGAGCCAAGGAAAGAGGCTTCCAAACTCCGGCCAGCACTTGGTTGTAGCTGTGTAGTACTTGTTTTAGACGCCCGACCTCCAGAACTATGAGGTGGTAAGTCTGTGCTGTTCCAAACCTCTAGCTGTGTGGTGTTGTTACTGTGGCCATGGAAGACTAATACAGCATGGAAGGCTGGAAGGGCAGGTATTTTTCAATGAGATATGGAAGTTAGGAAAAATGGAATGTATTTTTTACCCATTACTGTATTTTGTTGGGTGGCTGTAAGTTTATTTTGGTTTGTTGGTTTAGGAATAAGAGGCAAGAGGTAATTTTTCAATGCTGGAGAAAGAGAAAAAGGTAGAATTTGAAGTTCAAAATCAAGCAAATTATATAGGAACTCAGCAAAATAATTCTGGAGTTTAGGTTTTGATGGGTGAAAGTGGCAAATGGCTCCAGCCTGAAAGGAGGAGGCAGTTTGTTTTTCTTAATTTTCTTTTTTATATATATTAGACCTCTTTTGGATTTAATGAGCTGAAATAGCATCTTTGATTACTGTGGTATTAACACCTTTCTAAAAGTTTGAGTGTGAGGATTAAACTAAAGCATGTTCACGAACTTCCCCCAAACCCTAAAGGTGAAAGTACTGTTCTGTAGTGTAGGTGTTCTAGCCCTGGGCACTGTTCTCCTCAGCCTGATTTTCTCCCATTGTTTCCAAGTTAGAAGTGATGTGAACAAGGTCACCTGACCTTCCTACTAGCAGATGACCTGGTGTGCTTTTCATTCCCAGAGTCATTTTTTTTTTCCAGCATTGCCTCCTGTCCACAGCCCTGTGCCCTTGCAGAGCTTAGCTCTCCTTGGTGAAAAGGGCTTTTACCCCTGCCATGCTTCATACACCTGTATGCTCCCTGCCCCATGCACCTGTGGGCAGAAATCACCACTACTTAATGGGCTCTTCCTGGAGGCAGCCTATAGATGAAATTCTGGTAACGCTTAGCCTTTACATTTCTCCCCACTGTTAAAGGAGATTTTTGAAAATTTTCATTTCTTTTCTTTTATCCAAGCCTGGTTTTACATATTTTGAGCCCTAAGGTAAAGTTCACTACGAGAATGCCCTGATGGAGGTACTCCAGGATTGCTGCTCATTTTCATAAGTCTTCGTATTAAGTCCCTGAGTGCTGTGGCTCATGGCTTAGCTGGCCAAATCAGAGTCAAAATTATCCTCTTAAGCCTCAAAATAAGCTACTGATTACACTGCCTGATGTGCGGGCTAATCAGATCCCCTTGATATTTCATCTGACTCACTCCAGGTACTTTTCTCTGTCTCCTTCTTTGATCTTTATCTGTCCTCCCAGATCTTTGAATCTAACGTACAATAAGGAAAAGTGCATCAGGGTGGAGCTAGGACACTTTCTGTCACCAAGGGCCAGATGATGACTCATGCTCCTTTGGTTTTGGCTTTTCAATAGAGTGCACCCTTCCCAGTCCTTGGAAAGCGGATGAAGTGGTTTGGCCCCAGCTCGTTTCCCTCGATTGGCGGCTGCATCATGTACACTGGCCAGAATCCTTATTGTCTAGAAGTTCATCAGGGGTTTTAACTGTGAGAATAGAGATAAAAGCCAGTTGCATTTATTCCAGAGACTGTCCTCTGATTTAAGTAATGAGGTGAAAGATACACACATGAACATCGAAGTTGAGTTAAGCCCTCCTCTGGAAAGCTTAGGGCCAGAAGTGCTTTAGATTCTGGAAGTCTTTGAATTGTAACGTATTTTTCATATGCTTTACTGGTTGATATCCCTAATCCAAAAAATTCAGAATCTGAAATGCTTGAGGCATTTCAGGATTTCAGATTAGAAATGTTCCATCTGTATTATAATTAAACCAAAAGATCCTAAAATGCCAAGTCTTACTAACACATGCAGCTGTGGATGGTGAAGTACGCCTCATCAGTTAGTGTACTATTTTTGAGGTTCCCCCAAAACTGGGAAACTGAAAAATACTGAGGCAGAAAGAAAATAGCCACTAACATCTTTTTTTTTTTTTTCAGCAATAGAGATGGGTAGTTATAAAAAGCCAAACAGCAGCTTTGCAGTTTGTTGTCTCTTTCACAGCTCTTTTTGAATCTTGGTTCTCCCGGGAAGAAAATGGATGTTTTCCCAATATCCTCTGTTCCTTGTTCCTGAGAAATGAGGGAAGCATTCACTCCCAAACCTTGTGCATTTTCTTGTTGCTGCTGTTGTTAGAGGAACCAACTGCGTGTGTCTCAAATGTAAAGAAAAAGAGCCCCTGACCTCCTTAATGGCATTCTCTCAACACAAGCCAGGCAAGAGAATCCAGGAATTTCATTTTCAGCTTTTGCTGCTTCCTGTACAACCACAGGGCTAAAATAGCAATGTTTCTCTCCTGCCTTTCAGAGGTAATAATATTGGAGCAAATAGTAGAGATTTAGAAAAACCCTGTTTGTGCTCCCTGATTACCTTGGGTAGACTAGGCAGTACCTCCAGAGCGCATGCTGGACTTGCTTATGTCCTCATGGCAAGGCTGCACACAGTTGCTTAACTAGGCACACAGATTGTTCCGAGATTAAGATCATGTCAGTAGCATTCTTCTCTCTGTGGGAATCTGCCAGCTCTTATTCACTCAGAGAACACTGAGCCTGTGGCTGCAGGGAAGCCTGAGACACCAGGAGGTCCCCACAGAAGCTCAGGGTGCTCGCTCGCGCAGTTTGAGGGCAGCTGCGAGGTCCGATGAGCTGCAGAGGCTTGGGTTCCTGCAGCTGTGTCTTCTGGGTATGCCATGCACCAAGGGTTCTTGGCTGATGCGCAGCTGAACCCTAGAATCACCTAGGGAACTTTGCAAAGAAAGACTGAGGCTTAAGCAGGCTCCAGATCAGTTCTATCCACATCTCTCACATGCAGTGCTAAGATCAAGTGACTTTCATGAAACCAGGGCTAAGAAGCCCCCCTTTAGACTCAGCTATCTTCAGTTGTTTGCATGGCGTGCAAGCCTCCTTTTGGGGCTGGGACCAGGAGGCTGGAAGAACCTTTGGCTGCTGGATCACATGTTTATCCTTTCTTAGGTACAGCATACTGAATCCAGGCTTTCCCATGTCACCTTGCAGTGGCTACCTGTCCCTGTTGGTTCACTCTGACCATTCCAAGGAGTAGCAGAAAGCCTCCAGAAAAGCTCCCTCCTGCCCAATCCTTTTGACACCTAAGACACTGCGTGTTGATCTCAGCCTGCATCCTGTGAAACACAGGGCTTCCATGCAACACAAATGCCCGTGAGCTCTACGTAACAGTCAAGCCTTGAAGAAGAGGACTTCCTTCTTAGAAGTGTCTTCGCAGTGCCTCCCTCTCCTTGCCTAAACCTCACAGTCCGGAGCCTGCGTTCCAGTGTGTGTGGGGGGTGATTTCCCTGAGAGGAGCCACAGGCAGGCTCCCTGCTGAGGAGCTAAGCAACTGCAAGCTTCCATTTGGCGGTGTGCGCAGCCAGCCCCTCCTGGCCTGCTGTGGAGTTGCTCTTGCATTATTTAGCTCCTTCACTCTGGAGCACCGTGTTCCATTTCTGAGCACATCAGGGTGAATTTCCAAGAGGGAAGCTACAGGCAGCTTTGTCTTTAGGGGATGTGTTTTCTTCTCCCAAGTGAATCACTTCTGTTAAAAACCTTGGGGCCCTTGGGGCCTCTCAGCCAGCTTTTGTTCAGAAAGAATTAAGGAGCCAGTTAAGGGCTTTCAAAAAGTCCTGTGATAATTCATTCGGGGTTTTTTTTTTTTTTCTTCACCAAACTCCTTTTTCCTAATAATACTGATTCATGCTTTTTTGTTGTTGCTGTTGGTAACCTTGTATTCATCCTTTTAATTTAGCTGCTACCTTGCCATTCTCCTCTTGGTATGGGTTAGGGCCCTTCTCTAAGAACTGGCTAAGAGTCCTTTTGTCATCTCTGTCTCTGCTGCTGAGACACCAAAGGCTTTGCCCTCAATGGCTGTGGCCATAGTCGAGTAGGTTGATTCCCTTCTGCTGCTGAAAGTTGGTGGTGTGTGTTCCTTCCTCAGGGGTGCATCTGCCCCGATGCTGTTAGCGAGATCAGGCGCACACACGGCGAGCGCACCGTGGAGGGGAGCAGCGCTTCCTCAGCACAGAACAATGGGCTTGCTTGTTCTCCTCCTTTCCAGGAAGGGGAATTAGAGACTGGAGGCCACTTGCGTGCAGTTGTACTCTCAAAGGTCAGCGAGCACCAGCCTTCAGGAGTGAACTTTAGGGAATGAGACTTAAAACACTGTGGCCTAGATGTTGTACTTTCCAGATATTTCCTCTTCTCTGACCAAGCGAAACTCAGAGGTTCCTTTAACTGTGTAGGAAAAGTCACAGGCGACTTTTTAAATTCCATAAAATTAGCCAGGGGGTTTGCTTTCCTGATTTTTTCTCTGTTATTGCTCTTCTTAAGCAGTGTGACTGCAGTAGGCTTGCTGAAGAATAAGGACCAGTCCTCCACACCCAGGTTCACCCCCATTCCAGATAAGATGGGCCTTTCTCTGACTTCTATGGGACAGGACAGCAGAGAATTCTATATCCCCTGCCAGTGTTTCCCTGTGCTGGGCACCGTGAGTATATAGAAGGCCAGAAACAGATCACACCTAAGACTAGCAGGCGGCTTGTTGGCTACTTCGTTTGTAATTAATTCTTCGGTTGGCCAAGCGAATGAGCAATGCTCTGAGAATCATACGTGATGAGAAAAGACCCAGAGGTGATGCTTCATTTTGGAGGAGCTCAGGCTTCATTTTGCCACTATAGGGAAATATGCTGCACTCTAAAGGCCACTGGCAAGGGCATCTCAGACTGCCAGCATGGGCATCAGCCACAGAGCAAAAGCTCGTCTTTCATCCTTTGTGGCAGCTAGCATTTAGCTGATACTGTGTTTGGAGGGGTAGGAGATAAACATCCAATTCTCACAGCTTTTCTGTCATTTAGAGGCAATTTAAAGGCCACACCCCCATTTGAAAATGATGAGTTCTGACGACACTGACTGTCATCTCATTCTTTCCTAAGGGCTGACCAGGGCTTTCATGTCAGAGATAGATTTTGTGTTTGCACACTCCCACTGGGAGGAAGCCGTGTGGTGGCTCCATAGTTCTTGACAGGCAAAGTTGGGTCTTTGTACCTGAGGGAGTCTCTGGGGTCTGTTTTGGTTTCTTGCAGCATGTCTAACAAAGG
Source organism: Capromys pilorides (assembly GCA_004027915.1). NCBI lineage: Eukaryota > Metazoa > Chordata > Mammalia > Rodentia > Capromyidae > Capromys > Capromys pilorides. The sequence goes on along the minus strand of PVKN010031265.1, from coordinate 1,106 downwards.
CCACTTCTGATCCTTAACCAGCTCACTTGACTGGGTTTTATATTTTAAGTCATTAAAAGTCACAGGTTGATCTTCCTGAACTTTTAGGTCAAATGTATTTAAATAATAAACTTCTGTCATGAGGTAAATGGAAAAGTGAGCTCTACAACTGCATCTCTCTCATTCCTTATCGACAGTGACATAAAGAAGCATTATTTGGGGCAGGCTAGGCAGCCTCCTGTGCTTGCTGACTATATGGATCCAGGGAATTCCGATCTGCATATATTTTAACTTTCATGGGACCACCGCATGCAGTGCTTCACACCATTAATTACTCCCACCAATGTCACCCTAATAATAGTGGCAGTTGATCATTTACTGTGTCTGTCAGTCAGGGCTGGCCCAGTACTTCCTATGAATTTATGTCTTGAGTTATCTCTAGACTCTCTGAGGTTGTACTGTTGTCGCCATTGTTCTTCCATTACAGATGATAGCCAGAGAGGTTTCACAACTTATCCAGGGTTTAATAAGAGGCAGGCAGGATTTGAACACCTATGATCTGATTTGTGAATTCACACTTTTAATTGTTCTTCATTGCCCATATCTGCTGTGTCTTACACTTCTTACGATTTTGCAAGTAGAGAAAACTCACCAAGGATGAGGCCTGCTTAAAATATTCTTGCAAATGAATAGGGCTTCTGTTGGCTCTTGTGTGTCTACCAGGTCAGGGCTCAAACCTCAAGCCAGCCCGTGGCAGGAAGAGAAACATATTGACGTCTTGAGGGAATGTTAGACAAACGGTAGAGAAGCTTCTTTAACCTGATGTGCTTTCTAATGTAACAAATGCCTACATTTAAATGAGTGAAACTTGTGTCAGAACACTGTCGTGCCCAGAGAACACTGGGTGGGCAGCACTGGTTTTCTTTCCCTTCTTTTTTTTTTTATTTTAATATTTAAAATTTTATTTTAAAGAGTAAAAACAGCAGAAACAAAGATAGAAAAACAGTAACAAGCAAGAGTACATATAGTACAGAATCTCAAAACAAGAACAAAAATTTGACAATGGTTGTATTACATATCTTCATCATCAAATCTTTTTAGATTAATAGATATAGGTATGTAAGATT
>PVKN010031264.1:0-12528 GCA_004027915.1 Capromys pilorides | reverse complement strand
TATTTTTTTTTTAAAATCGCAAAACTTGTTAAAACTCTATTCAGGACTGTAAGATAAAAGACAGAAAATGCCAAAATCAGGAATGTAAGAAGAGACATTAATATAGAACTTATGGATAATGCGAGATGAAGAAACACTAGGGCCAATGTCATGGGGATAAATCCATGGACAAATTCCTTGAACAACTCTCTTTCTGGGTGATGCGGGTTAAAATAACAAAGTACTACCCATTGAGCAATTTAAATGCAGAAACTCCTCACAGTTCTGATGGCTGGAAGTCTGTGTTCCAGCACGTGGCAAGACCACAGCAAGACCACATTCTCTGGAGGCCTCCCTCCTGGGCTTGATGTCTCTTCTTTCTGATAAAATTTTCTTAGAAAGTTGCTAGTGATTTGGGACCCAGGTTAACCTGAAAGAACTCATTGTAAATTAACCCTTTAAAGGCCCTGTCTTCAAATAAAGTTACGTTCGTTAGAGCCCGGACAACTTAGTGAGTTAAAAAGACCCAGCCTAAAAATGAAAAGTTAAAAGGCTAGCGAAGTATGATGTATGAAGGCCTTGAGTTCAATTTCCAATAGCACTACTACTACTACTACTACTAATAATAATAATAATAATAATAACAATAATAATATCTTAGCAAATCAATTCCATCAATATGTAAAATGGATTACAGGTCATACCACAAGGGTTTAGCCTAGAAATTCTAAGTTTGCTTAACATTTACTATAATAAGTACATTGAGCTCCATAGGAACATCACCATGGCAAGTGAGAGCCAGATGGGCACTGGGTGACTCTGTGCCTCACTGAGAAAAAGAAGTAAACATGGGCAAAGGAGATCCTAAGAAGCTGAGAAGCAAATGTCATCCTACACATTCTTTGTGCAAACTTGCAGAGAGGAGCATAAGAAGAAGTGCCCAGCTGCTTCTGTTGTCTTCTCCCAGTGTTGAAACCTCAGAGAGGTAGAAGAAGATGTCTGCTAAAAAGAAGGGACAATTTGTAGACACGGAAAGGAAGACAAGGCCTGTTAGGCAAGAGAAATGAAAACCTACATCCTCCCAAAGGAGGAAAAAAAAGAAGTTCAAAGATCCTATTGTGCTCAAGAGGCCTCCTTCAGCCTTCTTCTTGTTCTGTTTCAAATATCACCCCAAAATCAAAGAATATCCTTTCCTCTCCATTGGTGGTATCACGAAGAAACTGGGAGAAATGTGGAATAATACTGCAGCAGGTGACAAGCAGCCAAGCTGAAGCAAAGGTACCAAAGGGACTTCATGCCTACTAAGTTGAAGGAAAACCTGATGCAGTGAAAAAGGAAATTGACAAGGCTGAAGAAAACGAGAGAGAGAAGGAAGAAAAGGAGGAAAAAGAGGATACAGAGGAGGAAGATGATGATGAGTAAGTTGGTTCTAGTGCAGTTTTTTTCCTTGTCTATGAAATATTTAACCTCTCTGTACCCAGCTCACTGCCTTAGAAGAAAAAAACTGAAATGTAAGGTTGTGTAAGATTTGTTTTAAGCTGTGCAGTGTCTTTGTTTTTATAGTTAACACACTACTGAATGTGTCTTAAGATAGCCCTGTCCTGGTGGCATTTTCAATAGCCACTAACCTTGCCTGGCGCAGTATGGGAGTCATAAATTGACATGGAAACTTAAAGCAGGTTCTTGTTGGTGCACAGCACCAATAGTTATATATGGTGACGATAGTTTTTTCATCTTCAGTTGTCTCTAATGCAGTTTATACAAAATTATTGTCATTCTGTTAACTGAACACGGCTCCATAATTGCAAAAGAAAGTTGCAGCTGTTTCATTGGCAGTTTGAATACTTCTAAGTAACCATAAATTTTTATTAGAAAAAAATTACCATAACATTCAGCAAAATTAATCAGAAGCAGAAGCTTCAGTATCACGTGGTTTCTCTTATATGAGGAACCCAAGTATAAATAAAGAGCAAACACAGGATGGGGCATAAGAAGCAGCGAGACCTTCTCCAAATGGGAAGGGGAACAAGAAATGAGGGAGGGGAGGGAAAAGGGATATAGAAAGAAGGGGTTGGAAGAAAAAAGAGAAACAGAGTTTTTGCAGATAAGAAGGTGACCAAGAGATAGAAGGAGGATGGCAGGATGGAAGGGATAGGGGTCCACAAAAGAATGAGATGCATTGTGCACATGGTCCAACTCCCCACAGAAGTGTGACCATTGCATACTGCTAATATGTGCTAGTAAAAAAGTCAGTGAATGCAACAATGACACTGATAAGCAAAAAAACTACATAATCATGTCAGCAGATGGAACAAACCATATGCATATATCACTTAGAAAATAAAAATTTGACTCAATCTGATAAAGCACACTCAAAAAAAAAAAAAAAGAAAGAAAGAAAAAGAAAACTAGAAAGGAAACCTGAGGAAAGACTAAGTGCTTTACTCCTAAGAATAGGCAACTTACAACTTCACAACATATTTTAGCAACCCTAGCCAGGACAATAAGGCAAGAAAAACAGATAAAATATACAAAGATTACAAAGGAAGACTTTTAAGGGTCATATGTAGATGTCAGGATGGTCTTGGGCAATTAGCCAAAATCTTCACTTTTAAAGTCATTAAAAATAGTAAGCCTAGTTCCAATGAATACAGACCAATTGTATTTGAATAACCTAATGATTAGAAATGCAAAATTTAAAAATATCATTTATGGTGGTTAAACATTAAAATATTTATAAATTTAGTTAAAATAAGTGGAGAGAACATATTAAAGGACTGAAAGGCTCTATTTCTCCAGATGGATCTACAAATCCACTATAGCACTAGTCAAAATCTTAGCAGACCTTTGTTGTGGTTCTATAAGCCTTGAAAACAGGTAGTCAGTCTTCTATGTCCTCCACTTTTCAGAGATGCCTTACCTCAGTTCAATTATAGTCAGTTTGTCAATATCCATATGATTCCTTGATGTTACTTAGACTAGAATTGCATAGAATCTATAGATCAATTTGCGAAGAATTCATTCTCAGCAACATTAAACCTTCTAATCTATACTGTTTATTGGAGTTTTTAACTGTTTTCTCTTTCTTGTTAGTGTATGTTTAGATTTTCTTTGTTTCAGTATATTTTGTATTTGCAGTGGTCATGCATCTCTTTTCTCATTTGTGATGCTTTGCAATGGGCTAAAATCTCTACAAAGTACCAAGTTATTCATTAAATAAAAGGCTTTTTTTTTATTTTTTAAATTTTATTTATTTTTATTTATTTGTTTGCTTGTTGTGTTTGTTTGTTTCTTTATTTATTTATTTATTTTGTGGCTGGCCAGCCTGCCCTGGTGGTGGGGCTGGCGCAGCATGTGGTGCCGAGGATCGAACCGCAGTCCCTGCAGTTGCCTGAGCTTTTCTAAGCAGGCGCTTTAGACCACTGAACCATCTCGCCGGCCCAAGGCTTTTTAAAAAAGCCTGGTTAGGCTCCAGCAAGTAGCAGCCAGGCAATAATAAATCTTGATCCTATTCTCATACTATATACAAAATTACATAAAGTGTGTGTATATAAAACTAAAACTAGGGCTGGCCAAACAGCTCAGGGATTAAAGTGCCTACAAGCAGGCACAGGGGCCTGGGGTTTGATCCCTGATGTGCTGTGCCAGCCCTGCCCCTGGGATGCACCGAGATGGCAATTGAGATGAGCGTGGTGGTGCGCGCCTATAACCCCAGCTCTTGGAAGGCTGTAAACAGGCAGATCACTACAAGTCCAATCTAGTAGTGAGCCGCTAAACATCCTGTAGACCATTCCCTAAAACAAACAAATTAAAACTTACAACTCTAATCCATTTAAAGGAGAAAATTTTGTGATGTTAGCTTTATTATTTACATATTTGTGTTATTGGGGATTAAACCAGTCTATTTTCCTTTTTTTTTTTTTTTCTTTTTCTGCTGGCTCAGCTCACCCTGGGGGCTGGGCTGGGACACAATGTGGTGCTGGGGTTCAAACCGCAGTCCCTGCGTGTTTGCCTAAGCTTGCCTAAGCAGGCGCTTTAGATCCCTGAGCTATCTCGCCAGTCCCCTGAACCATAGTCTTGCACATGCTACACAAGTGCTCCACCACTAAGCAATGCTCCCAGCCCTTTATTATTATTTTTTGAATTTGAAACAAGGTCTCCTGCTAAATTTCCTTGGCCTTGAACTTGTAATCCTCCTCCCTCAGTCCCCAAGTAGCTAGAATTATACAGGCCATGCTACCACAGGGTGACACTAGTTTTAGAAATTTTTAGTTCGCACACTACTCTGATCTCAATATTTGGGTTCCCCCAAGCTAATATATAAAAATATCAACCCCCAAGGGACAGTACAAGAAAGATACTGGTAGCCTGTGGGAGGTGATTCGCTCATGACAATGGGCTCTCACAAGTAGAATCAATACTCTTTTTGTTTTCTTGTGACAGGGTCTACACTATGCAGTGTAGGCTGGCCTCGAACTCATAGTGACTCTCCCACCTCAGCTTCCCGGGTGCTAAGATCACAGGTGTGCATCACCACGCCTCGCCAGTCAATAGTCTTATAAAGAGGCTGGAGAGGCTTGTGTACCACTCCCAGCACAAGAGGACAGTGGCTTTCACCAGACACTTCATCTGCCAGCACCTAGGGCTTTGGCTTCCTAGCCTCCAGGACTGTGGAATGAGGACTTGTTATTTATAAGCTGCCTACAGTGTTTTGTTATAACAGCCTATAAGTACCAAGCAGACACAAAAAATACAAGCCTTTAAAACATGATAAATTAAACTTTGTGAAAAAATTCTTTCATTTTTAGAGAAAGTGGGGTCAGCGAGATAGCTCAGCAGACTAAAGTGCCTGCTTAGGCAAGCTTAGGCATGTGCAGAGACCACAGTTCAATCCTTAGCACCATATGCTGCACCAGCCCCACCCCTAGGGTGCATGCCTATAATCCCAGCACTGGGGAGGCTGAAAACAAAAGGATCACCTCAAGGCCAAGCTGTGTAGTGAGACCCTGCAACAACCAATATATTAAAAAAAAAAAAAAAGCAAGTCACAGACCAAAAATCTTTTCAAAACATACAGCATCTGATAAAGGCTTATATATAGATTATAGGAGGAAATCTTACAATTGAGGAAGTAAAAGGGAATAAATGATTCATTGGTAATGTACTTCTTTGATACAGTTATAGATTTATATTCATTTTATTTTTTTCTTTTAGTTTTTTGAGGTAGCTTTTCACTGCGTGGGGCAAGCTGGCCCTGACCTCCAGTGATCCTCCTGCCCCAGGCTCCCAAGAGCTGGCGTAAGAGGCACGTGCCACCATGCCCACTTACATGTAGTTTTAAGAAAGTATTCTAGGCAGCCTGTTTGCTGTTTTCCCCACATTTGCAAGGCCAGGAAACTGGCAATGGTCACAGGCAGAACACTGACCCCAGTAGCTCTCCAGGTTACCCTGAGACTCCTGCTTTGTGTGCAGCTAAACTGTGCATTCTCTTCATCTTCCATGTGTGGTTAAAAAGAATCTGTTCATCTTTCATGGGAGAACTCCTTGGCCTTAGCTTCAAACTTCTCTTTCATTTCAGCTATAGCTCCTCTGCTGTGATGTACCATGGTTTGTATTTTGGCAGTGTTTGATATTTTCTAAATCTGAGTTTAACTATTTTTGAAGTAGTCTGTTTATCACAGTAGGGATGCTCTCCTGGCCTGCTGAAGTCATGAGAGCTTATGTACGCATCTGCTTGTCCCGTGAGCTCACTATGTGTCCCAGGTAGGTCCCAGCATGCAGTTTGGTGGCCTATCTGCAGGCTTCTGGTGAGGAGGGGACAGTAAGCGCACAGCTGTGGGGCTTTCCACCACCATGCAGCCGGAGGGCCCCTGTCCTGACCTTAGTGCCTGTGGCATCCTCAGGCACTGCCATCACAGCTGCAGGAAGTGCCCGCCATGCACTCCTACAAGAGCTCACTTCTGTGGGCAGAAACCAAGTCCAATTCCAGCACTCCCCTGGCATGTGCCCTGGGCAGACAACCTTGTATGAGCCTTGATTTCCTTACTCAAAACCCCAGTGAAGGCTAAAGAACCTTTGGTCATATGGACCAGTTATCCAACAGAGGGCCTGGGTGCAGCAGGCATGCTACCTACTGTGCCATAACTTTTTTACTTTGTTTTCACTTAGAGGCCCCTGCAGTCAAATTCAAAGAGTACTCAGAGAGCTCTGAGGCTGAGGCACGAGCACCCCACTCAGGCTGGCTGCTTCTCTAGATTGCTCTCATGCCAGCCCTGTGGGTGGACCTCCTGGGTCACCTCCTCCTCCAGGCAGCCACCCCTGACTGTCCTAGCCCAGCAGAACTCTGAGTTAGAGGGGCCCTCCAACCCCAGCATGTAGCACAGAGGAAGTGTTCTGGGATGGAGACAAACAGAAGACCAGTTCTGCCCTGTGGTACAGACTCCCAGAGCAAAATCCAAGCCCAGGGGAAGACAGCCCGATCTCTGCCTGCCCCACCTGCCCCAGCCCTCGCTCCCACATGGCTGTCCTCCAACTCCACAACATGATGCAAGGACAACGAGTCTCTCTTAGCAGCATCTCTTTTATTTCTCTGTATTTGGTTTCTACTTTGGTACCTGTGAACTATGTCCCACAGGACATGCCCATAAAGGGCACAATGGCTGCACTAAGAGTCGCTGCCCTGCTTGCAAGAGCTCACAGCACAGCTTCCTCCAGGATCTATAGATGAATGTGGATAGGGGGAGCAGCAGCCAAGCAGGCCAGCACAGGAACAGGCAACGGCACAAACATCATAGACACAGAAGCTGCACACCACATCTAGAAGGTGCTAGGGGACACAAGATCTGCACCTTTCCATCAGACCCCTCAGTCCTGATGGTGACACAGATACACAGGCCAAAGACAGCCTGATAAAGACACTGGCAGTGTGACATGTCCCGGGGCCCAGCAGTCTACCCTCCCAGCCTCCTGAGCCCCCAGCTCAAGAACCAGGTCGGCATTGCCCACTCTAAAACGTCTTTCCCTCAAAGGCCCGGAGATCGAAAGCGGTGTCCAGAAACTTCCTCAGAGACACTAGGTGAGCATTCCTGTTGCCTGTGGCTGGTGCAGCGGCAGGCTCACGGCCAACATACCTGAGGAGAACGAGAGGGTGAGGGCAGCACAGGAAGGGCACTCCACACACACCTGCCTTCCTGCCTGGACACCAGCCACCAGATGTCCACCAAGGTCACCAGACTCACCCATGAGGACAACAGAGGAGGTCACAATCTCCTGCCCATCTTCTCAAGGACAGAGCAATAAGGGGCACTGAGCACTACCCTTCCTACCTGCCTGGGCGGGCTGGTCTCCCCAGCATACCCCTATCATCACAGGGAGAGCCCAGGGCTCTCAAAGGGCACATATGGGGTTTGGCCAAGGCAGGAGGCTTGAGACAGGCAAGAAGTTCTGCAGTTCAGCTCTGGATGAGACTCAAACCAAAGGCCGGCTTCCCTCCTCCTCCCTCCTCTCCCCTTTCCTCTGCGGGCCAGGGGAGATGAAGACTTGCATCCATACCATATGGGCCGGGTGTGGCCGAGGATGGTCATGAAGCGCGGGCTGATGTAGTCGTAGTAGCCCATGTTCTTGTGCTCTTCCTGACACCACACCAGCTCAGCACCTGGGAACCGCTCTGCCTCCTGCCTGATCAGGTCGAAGGGGAATGGGGAGATCTGGTGGGCAGAAGAGGGGTACAGTGGAGGCAAAGTGGTACACACAGGTACTGATAGCCTGCTTGGCCCAGCTGGCATACTGCCTGAAGCCCCACTTGCCCTCCACAGCTTCAAACCCAAGAAGGCCTGGCATACCTGCTCTAGGCGAGTGAGGGCCACCTGCCCATCCAGGCCCTGGCTGCTTCTCTCCTTTATCAGATCGTAGTACACCTTTCCTGTGCAAAAGATAAGCCGTCGCACCTGCCCTGGAGCCTCTGCTGCCTTCCCGTCTTCTGGGATCACTCGCTGGAAGCTGGTCCCTGGAAGACCAATGGAGCATGGTGGATGGGGGCAGCAGCACGGAGCGCGGGCTCGTGGAGTGTCCCCATGCACTGTCCACGGCTGTGGCAATTAACCAGGTTTGGGTCCCAAAAGATAGCATGAGAGACATGTGAGATGTCACAGGGATGGGCAGAGGAGGGGCTCAGGGCAGAGCCTTGGTAGCAACCAGGTTTTGGGAATGAGATGGGGACAGTCCCTGAAGGGAGGTGGTGACATGATACACCATGATGTTGCCATCTGCCACAAGACCTGCTCCCTCCAGCAGCACCATCTCTCACAGGACCTCCCAGCCCTGTCCAGCTGGTGGGAAGCTAAGCAGATGCCTGGGTGGGCACTGAGCTCCCTCCCCTCGCTGTAGCCCACAGCCCGTCCACTTTCCTTTCCTGAGGGTACGCTGTGTACCAGGCCTGGCATGCTGCCAACCCTCTGGGAAAGCTACTGCAGTGTCCTTGCACTGCTGAACCCTATGAGGACTGCACAGTACAGGACACCGGCTGCCAGGCCCCAGGAGAGGAGCCAGTACCAGTCAGTCAGCCCAACCTCTGAACTCTGAGCTGCCTGATTCAACTACCTTCCCCCATAAAAGGAGACATATACCAGGCAAGGTGCAAATGCCTGTCCACACAGCTGAGGCCTTTCCTTCCTGGCTCTGCCCTCCCCATATGACCTTCCCTGTCCTCCTGTTACCCTGGGGACCCCATGCCTACCCCTCAGACTCTCTCTGAGTCACATCTCCAGCTCAACACCTGGTCCTCTGGGGGCTTCATCTGATCCCCTCTACAACCCCAAGTCAAGAAGGTCGAGAGCCCCCATGGGGAACAAAAGTCCCAAGAGCCAGCAGAGTCTGCCTGGCTCGCAAGTGATGGAACTGGATGAGCAGGTGAGTGATCAGTGAGTGGACAGAGGACACTCAGGCCCAGTAACTGGCAGCACTGCCAGGCTATTGCCCCTGGGCACACCTGGAAGAGTCAGGAAGCCCTAGTGTGGCTGAAGGTCCAGCATGTTTCTCATCCCAGTGACCTGAGGTGGCCACCATGTCAACCTCACTACATGGCCCTTGGGGACTGGGCTGAGAGCTGTCCTGGAGTTCATGGAGCCTCAGACAGAGAGGAAGATGGGAATCCCCTGGCACGGAAGCTGCATCATAGTCCACAGGGTACCAAAGAGCTGCATCCCCAGTGCAGGTGCCTCAGTCGCCTGGGCAGACACACACCAGATACCATCTGGTCAAAGCTGGACTTGGCCTCCGGGTGCCTCAGCAGGGACTTGGGTGTGAAGATTATCAGCTGCAAGGGAAACACATTCCTGGCTGCCAGCGGTCCATGCCCGTGTGGTCCCCACCTTCTACCTGCACTGCAGTGCACTGTGGGTGAACAGGTGGGTAGGCCGGCACTCACTGGCTTGCGGAAGGGCAGCAGGATCTGCCGGCGCAGTACATGGAAGTAGCTGGCCGGCGTGGAGCAATTCACCACAATCCAATTGCAATCATAGAGCTGGCTCACCTCAAAGTTCTCAGTGAAGACCTGGGGGGCGGGGCAGCTGTAGTGGTCATTGCAATTCATGGGTGGGCTGCCCTGCAGCCCAGGGGAGGGGTGTCCTCTGCCAGCCATACTTACAGGGTAGGCATCTGAGTCATCATTGCTCATCTGCAGGAACCGCTCAGGCCGTGCGGACGAGTGCTCCGGGCCCTATGAGCAAACACAAGATGACCCAGGGCATGTGCACAGAACAGAGCCCTGTATGTCAGGGACCCCAGGCTGGGAGGGCTCTGGCTGCCTTCTCAGGGATAGGACCTCACTTGGAGCCTGAGCCACAGAAAACACCAAGAGTCTGGGACAGAAGCCAGCAATAAGAGGTGAGCTGCTGCATGGGCTGCTCACTGTTCACAACAGCTTAGGAAAGCCACTCACTCATTCCTAATGTGGCCCCAGCCAGGAGGCTCTGGTCCCTCCAAGTTCAGATGAGGTGTGGGGATGAGGCTGAACACGCAGAGGCCACCCAGCCCCCAGCCTGCCTGTTGCCTGTTCCTACTGGGGCTGAGGGTCCCTGGCCACTCCAGACATGCCAGCTCCCACCCTGGGTGGCTCACCATGCCCTCCATGCCATGGGGCAGCAGAAGCACAATGCCGTTGTGCCGCACCCATTTGGCCTGGCCTGTGCTGATGAACTGGTCAATGATGCACTGGGCTGTGTTGTGGAAGTCACCAAACTGAGCCTCCCAGAGGACCAAGGCGTTGGGGCTGGCCATGGCATAGCCCAGCTCAAAGCCTAGGCAGAAGACATAGGTAGAGGCTCCAGCCAAACTGGCCCTTTCTCAGCATGCCCCCTGAGCCAGCATCTTTCCCAGTGGGCAAGCACACATCCAGGGCCTGCTTCTTTCTGAGATGCCATGCTCAGCCCGCATCAGACATGGCCCAGTTCAGTTTCACATAGCCCCGAGCCAAACCAAAAGACATTTGTGGAGGCGCAGGAACTATGTGCCAGGAGGACCTCCAAACCATGTTCAGAGCTGCCAGGAGAGGAGGAACAGGAGGGCACAGGGGACTCAGGCTAAAGGCAGTGGGACAGGGCACCCAGCTGATGACTGAGGCAAGGTCAGTCAAGAGGATAGTCACAGTGAGGGGGACCTCAGCACAGGGCTCCCAAGATGCCAGGCACAGAAGGAAGACAGCTGGGAGCATGGTGGTGGCTGGCCATGTGCAATTAGGGGCCCCAACTGGAAACCTCGAAGAGCTCTTGTTCCTCATGTCCCCAGATAGGGCCACCCCAGTGCTATCCCCCTGCTGTCTCCATTCTACCCTCGCCCCCCCCCCACACCTGGGCCCACTGGACCCACCCAGGACCCCATACTCTGACAGGGAGCTGTTGCACACAGTGTAGGGGGCCTGGTCAGGCCAGAGGTGGTTCATTGGGACACACGTCCTCCGGTCAACTTCCTGGTCATGGAGAACGTGGTGTCGGTGGCTGAGGAGAGATAGATCCAGGGTGGGTTGGAGGGCAGATGGGCCAACACCTGTCCCAGAGCAAGAAAGCTTCATCATTGGGCCAGAAACCTTCAGGGCCCCACAGCATGAGTAGGGCTGGTTCCTGAGAAGGAGGCCACCGCAGCCTGGCCCCTCTTTAGCTCCCCTGTCTGCCCCAGCCATCACTGCCCATGTGGCATGCTAAGGGTGTTTGAGAAAGACTCAAAGGTCAGAGCATCTTTGGGTCTCAGCTTCTCACCCAACCAATCTACTAGGAGCAGGGCAGAGCTGGGCATCCCGCTGGCCTGAGTCCCTTTCCTGACAGGTGGCTACCATGGAATAGTTTCCTGGCCTGGCACAGTGGGCACCGGGCAAACCTGAAGTCCTGGTAGGGACTTCAGTGCTGCCCAGGATACAGAGTGGCTGCCCAGGGCTCTGCATAGATGAAAAAAGATGGTCTTCCCCAGAAGCCACACCACCACGACTGTATAACATGGCGCGAAGCTCCATCTGGATTCCAACACTCAACAGGCAAGATAGGGATGACCCAACAACAGTTTACCAAAAACTTAAAATAAAGAATGGTGAGGACCAGAGATGGTCACGAGGCCAGTGTTGGTCACCTGCTCCAATCATGTCAAGGTTGGGGCTGGGATGATGATGGGATGGGCTGCAAAGTCCTCGGCCAGACTTGGGACAGCAGTGCAGTCAGGGGACAAGACCCAGAGCCCACCTCACCTGAATGTGCCCCGCTCCACATCCTGCCCGCTGAGCCGCACATGAATGCCCTCCTTCAGCAGGGAGCCAAAGGCCATGTACTCGGCCAGGGCCCAGTCCACCATCCGCTTCTGTGTCATGTCTGCCCGGCTGCGCAAGATTCGGCAGAGGCCTGCGAGGATTGGGAGTTGGGGGAGAGGGAAGCAGGCCATGAGGGGTCGGACACCAGCTGGGACAGTTGAGGCAGGCACTGTCAGGCTGCAGGGGGTGAGGCTGGTGCAAGAACCTGATCCCAGCCCCAATAAGCACAGCAGACACTTAAGCTGGGGCCTCAACACCCCCAGCACCCCATGTCCCCTCTTTCCAGGAGAGGAGACAAAGGCTCAGAGAGGAGAAGCCATGCACTCAATCTCACATGCCAAGCAGGGCACCTGTGAAATGCAGAGTTTGGCATGCACACTCTCATCCTGAGCAGGTGCCCAGAAGCCCTAATCTTGGTGTACATTTTGGGGGGTCCTCATGGAGCTATTCCAGACAGGGGATCCCTGAACTTCCCAAGAAGAACCAAGTGGTTATAGCTGAGGGTGCAGCTGACAACCATACCACAGCGGGCTTTGGCTGACCCAGTGGAGGGACCAGGTCACCCTTGGTCCCTGTGAGTCTTGCCAGATCCCAACACCCTCCTCAGAAGCACCGCTCCACAACTCAGGGAGGCCACCAGAACTGTCCCTGGTACCCAGATGGGCCGTGGCATCCATATTTTCATTGAGAGGAGCTATGATGATGGGCAGCCGGGCACACAAGGCTTCGAGATCTGAGGCTAGCATTAAGAAGCTGAACAG
>PVKN010031263.1:0-12536 GCA_004027915.1 Capromys pilorides | reverse complement strand
AAAAAAAATTAGGTATAGATTTCCATGGATTTTTTTTTTACATTTTATAAAATTAAAATGATCAAACATATGAGAATTAAGAATATTTGAGTCCCGACTGACTGGCCGGCACACAGTTAGGGCCTCTTAGCCTGCACCCCAGCACTGCCACTCAGAACTCTGCCCCTACTCACAACTTGTGAGTGGTGGGCACATAGGCAGGAACATTAGACCTGCAAACTTGCGCCACCAGAATTTGTACCTCACCCAGAACTGAGCTCCGGCATTTGCTGTGGAAACCTGAAGCAAAACTCCTTGAAGAGAGGCTGAGGATCAGACCCTACTAGCAAACCCAGGAGCTGAACATCTTGCCAGAGGAACACAGTGGGCTCTCCTCCAAAAGCTGCAGCAGGAAGAAGCTGAGCATAACAACCAGACCCAGTCAGGCACATCTGGACAAGATCAAACTTGGTAGATTCAGACCCAAATTTCAGTAAGCACTAATGGCAAAACTTCAAAGTTCTACACCATGGGTCAGAGATCACTGCTATAAGGAATGATGAAGACAAGGAGCAAAGGGAAATCTGAGGTCCTGAGCCAAAACAGAACAAATACAGAACAAATACAATATATAGAAGAAAATGGGAGTCATGCAGCCAAAATCTCAGAATTAGTACCATATGAAATAAACAAACAAGTGTAGGAACATATAGAGGATATCAGATGGGAGATAACCTCTGAAGTAAAAAAACAAATCTCTGAATTAATTCAGTCTGACGTAAAACAACAACTCAAGAAAAGTATAGAGGAAATCAGATCATAAATAGCCTCCTAAGTAAAAAAAAAAGACATCTACAAATTAATAGTGTCTGAAGGAAAGGAACAAGTGCAGAAAGGTAGAGAGAAAATGAGAGCAGAAATAATCTCAGAAGTAGAAAAAGAAAGGATAACTATGATGAAAGACTTAATACATGCCTCTAAAGAAGACATGGACAAAAACTTAGAGGAGAATAGAAAAATGATGGAATCCTTGAATGAACAATACAAGAAAAAAATAGATCGCATAAAACAGTTTCAAAGAGATAAACAAGAACATAAAATCTCAATCACAAGCTCACAACACCATATAAATGAAAGTAAAGACAGACTTCAGGATCTTGAAGACACAGTCACACCTAGTGAAAAAGTAAGAAAGAATCTCTTAAACACAAACAGGATGCAGGGAAAAAGATTTCAACATCTGAAAGATGATGGAAAATGAGCACCATGAGATTGACAGGAATCAACAAGAAAGAAGGAGTCAATAAAATGATATAAAAAGACATGGACAGAAGTAACAGCAGAAAACTTCTCAAATATGAGAAAACAATCAGACATTCAGTTAACTGAAGCATACAAAACTCCAAATAACATCAACCCGACTAAAAATACACCCAGACATATAATTGTCAATAATCCAGAAATTCAGCAGAAGAATAATATATTAAAAACTAATAGAGAAAAAAACAGATCACATTTAAAGGAAAACCCATTAGAATAATTGCAGATTTCTCTTTACAAATCATGAAGTCAAGAAAAGCAAGAAGCAGAATGCTTCAAGTCCTCCATGAAAACAAATTACAGCCCAGACTGCTATACCCAGAAAAACTCTTTCAAGTACGAGGAAGAAGTGAAATACTTCCACAATAAGGAACAACTAAACAATTTGATGATGTAAAAGCCAACCCTATACAGACTACTGAAAATTATTTTATAGAAGGACCAAAATCACACTAACTTAACAAATGAGTACAGAAAGAACCCACCAAATAGGGCAACCAATTAAACACAGGAAAAAAGGCATAAACAATAGTAAGTAAAAGACCTGTCAATCATACGTCAACACATTTCAGTTATAACCATCAATGTAAAAGAACTAAATTCTCCAACTAAAAAAATAGACTGGCAGAGAAGATAAGAAAGGAAAATTCAACAATATACTGTATACAAGAAATACATATAACTCATAAAGAAATTCATAGGCTAAAAGTTAAAGGATGGAAAATAATACCACATGCCCCAGCACCTCAAAAAAAAGCAGGGGTAGCAATCACGTTTGCAGACAGTCTAAACTTCAAACCAAGATTGATCAAATGAAATGAAGAAGGCCACTACATACTGGTTAGGAGGAAACCTCAAGATGAAGAGGCAACACTCATAAATATGTATGTTCCCAACACATGAGCACCAAGTTCTACATGAAAAATCTATCCAATACCACAATCTTAACAGGATATCTTAACACCCCTTTATCCCAAAGAGATAGGTGAAGCAGACAAAAAATTAGCAAAGAAGTTGCAGAGCTGAATTAGAACTTGGAACAACTGGACTTGGTAGACATACATAGAGCATTCCACCCAATCACTTCTGAATAAAAATTTTCTTCAGCTGCACAAGGGAAATTTTCCAAAATAGACCACATACTGGTCCATAGCCCATGCTTAAGTATACTCAAGAAAACAAATTATTCCATGCATATTATCTGACCACAGTACAATGAAACTGGGGCTTCTGTGGTGGCATGGAAATACATGGAAATTAGACAACACCTTTCTCAGCAGTCAATGGGTTACAGATGAAATTAAACAACATTTACAATTTAATGAAAATTCAAACACAACCTACTGGAATTTATAGGATGCAACGAAAGTAGCTCTTAGAATGAAATTTATAGCTATGAACTCACACATTAGAAAAACAAAACGGGAACAAATACTTTTATGTAGCACCATAACTGACTAGAAGAGGAAGAGCAAATGAAACCCAAATCCCAAAGACGGGTGGAAATTATAAAGATTAGAAAGAAAATTAATTCAATAAAGACAAAGAAAACAATACAAAGACCTAATGAAACAAAAAGCTGGTTCTTTGAAAAATTAAATAAAATTGATAAGGCCCTAGGCAAACTCATCAAAAAGAGGAAAGAAAGTACTCAAATTCAAGCAATAAGCATTGAAAAGGGTGAAATTACTACAGATCCAGCCGAGATTCAGAGGATCATTAATAGCTACTTTGAGAATCTTTACTCTCACAGAACTGAAGACACACATGAAATGAACAGATATCTAGAAAGTTACAAACTACCAGACTGAATCAAGAAGATATAAGAACTGTCAATAAGGACCAGACATGATGGCACATGCCTGTAATCCAAGCATTTAGAAAGCTGAGGCAGAAGTATTGGTGCAAGTTCAAGGTCAGCCTGGGCTACAAAAGTGAGCTCAAGGCCAGCCTTGAGCTGCATACAGAGAACCTGTCTCAAAAAGACAAAAAACAGAACTCTCAATAACCCAATTACAGCCATTGAAATTCAAATTGTACAGAAGACATAATCCCAAAACTCCTCAAACACTTCAATGAAATTCAAAAGGAAGCAATCTTCCCAAAATAACTTCTAGAAGCAGGTATAATTATAATACCAAAACCAAAGAGAACTACAGGTCAGTTTCACTCATGAACATAAATGCAAAAATCCACAATAAAATTCTCGCCACTAGAATACAACAAATCATCAAGATTATATACCATGACCAGTTAGGATTCATCCCAGGGATGCAAGGATGGTTAAATATACGCAAATCTATAAATGTAATACATAAAATCAATA
The DNA here is from genome assembly GCA_004027915.1 of Capromys pilorides. Taxonomy (NCBI): domain Eukaryota; kingdom Metazoa; phylum Chordata; class Mammalia; order Rodentia; family Capromyidae; genus Capromys; species Capromys pilorides. Next base: position 8,911 of record PVKN010031263.1, on the reverse strand, counting down.
GAGCAAAATCCAGTAGCCACATGAACATCTCAATTAATGCAGAAAAGGCTTTTGACAAAGTTCTGCATTCATTCATGTTCAAAGTACTTCAGAAAATTGGAATAGATGGCCTCTACCTCAATCTGATAAAACCATCTATGACAATGCAATGACTAACATAATTCTAAGTGTGTAAAAACTTAAGTGTTTTACTATAAAATCTGGTGCAAGACAAAGACGTGCTCTATCACTACTCCTATTCAATATAGTTCTGCAATCCTTACCTATAGCCATTAGATAAGAGAGAGAAATAAAAGGAATAAGAATTGATAAAGAATGTTAAACTTTATTTAACCATTATTTGCAGATCACATGAAAATCTACTTAGAAGACCCAAAAAACTCCACCAAAAAGCTACTAGAGTTAATACACAAATTCAGTAGAATAGCAGGATAAAAAGTCAGCACACAAAAGTCAATAGCATTCCTCTACACAGATAACAAACACAATGAGAGAGAAAGTAGAGAAACAATACTTTTAAAAATTGAACTGAAGAAAATTAAATACTTAGGAATTAACCTATCTAAAGAAGTAAAAGATCTATTCAGTGAAAACCACAGTACTCTGAAAAAGGAGATCCTAGAGGATTTCAGAAAATGGAAAGATATACCCTGCTCTTGGATAGGAAGAACCAACATTGTGAAAATCGCCATACTCCCTAAATTGTTATACAGATTTAATGCAATCCCTATCAAAATACCATCAAGGTATCTCACAGATATGGAGAAGTCATTCCTAAAATTTATTTGGAACCAAAAAAGACCCAGAATTGCAAAGACAATCCTGGACAAAAAAGATAAGGCAAGAGGCATTAAAATTCATATCCTAAAGTTATACTACAGAGCTACCAGGGTAAGATCAGCATAGTATAGGCAAAAAAAAAAAAAAATAGACCTGATCATCAATGGAATAGATTAGAAGATACAGGTTCAAATATAAACACACTAAGCCACCTTATCTTCGACAAAGAAATCAAACATTTTTATTGGAAGAAAGATAGCCTCTTTAACAACTGGTGCTGGAAATACTGGTTCTCTATCTGCCGAAACTACAACTTGACCCAGGTCTATCACCATGCACTAAACTAAAGTCAAAATGGATTAAAGATCTAAATATAGAAAGAGAAACACTAAGTCTCCTGGAAGAGAATGTAGGAAGAACTCCTGAAGACATTGGCAAACAGTTCATGGACAAAAATGAAAATGCACATTTAACAGTTGAAAAAATCAACAACTGGAATCTCCTTGAGCTAAGAAGTTTTTGCATATCAAAAGATATTACCAACAGATGAAAAGAGGACCCACAAATTTTGAAAAAATTTTAACTAACAAGTATTCAGACAAAGGTCTGCTATCTAGAGCTTGTAAAGAACTAAAAAACATTAGGACGCCCAAAATTTAAAGACCATATCTAGAAATGGGCATCTGAGATAAACACACATTTCTCAGAGAAAGAAATTCAACAAGCCAATGAATACATGAAGAAATGCTCCACATCACTATCCATCTGTGAAATGAAAATTTAAGCAACACTTAGATACCATCTCACCTTTGAAAGAATGGCTATCATAAAGAAATCAACCAACAACAAATGTTGAAGAGGCTGTGGGGAATAAGGAACCCTTCTCCACTGCTGGTGGGAATGCAGACTGGTGCAACCATTAGGGAAAGCAGTGTGGAGACTCCTTAAAAACCTAGGCCTGGAAATCCCATTCAATCCAGCTATCCCCCTACAGAGAATTTTCCCAGAAGAACTGAAAACATCATATCATAGTAATATCTGTGCACTTATTTTTATAGCAGCACAATTTGTGATAGCCAAATCCTAGAAACAACCAAAATTCCCATCATTTGAAGAATGACTGAAAAAAGATGTGGTATTTTTATACAATGGAATATTACTCAGCTATAAAAAATGATAAACTAGAAGACTTCATATATAAGGGGTTGCATCTTGAACATATACTCATAAGTGAAATAAACCAAGCATACATGTGTAAATATCGTATAATCTCTTTAGTGTAAAAACTCAAAAGAAATAAAAATGGAAAGGCATAACACAGCTGAATGAAAATCAAGGATGTAAGCATTAAACAATGAACTGACTGCAAACAGAAAAGATAGGAAATATGGCAGGAGCAAAACCATGCACTTATATACACAGGATAAATTAGATAATGGTCCTAAGAACCACCAAAATATTTTTCACACTGAGGATAGGAATGGGTAACACTAAAATTATGCTTGGGATGCCTGTCACAAAGAGACAAATGTTTAAAGAGATTAGTGGTTCAGTAGATATATTTTTTGGCCAATAACAATATGAAAATTTTAATAGTGCATAAAAATAGAGAAAATTATTTTTGTAGCTTTTTAAGAGCTAAAATTGTGAGAGAGTGAAGGAACATTTATTTTAATTATAGTCAGAGTTTGGAGTGGAGTATTTCTGTTCATGTGTTATACATGTAATCTTTAAGGGAATACTTGTGTTGATTCTGTTGTCCCAAAAGTTGAAAATCAGAAAAAGAAATAGAGTATGGAACATTTATCCATGAGCTGAGCTCAAAAATAATTCTAGACAGAATTTGACAAAGTGTTAATGTATAAATGGGCCTGTCAAAATATCATTAAAAGTAGGAGTCAAGCCTAAAGAGTGTGTCATTAAGAAGCAGCTCTTGAGAATGCTAAGACTTGCTTTGCATAGGTTAGCATCTCTCCTTTCTATATTTTATGTTGTTTTTGGACATGGTGCCTGTTCATGTTTTAATGAGGTTCTCTCAGCCAAGCTTTTGTATAGCACTGGATATCAAACAAATGTATTTTCATGCAAACATCAGATCCCCCACCTGCCTGGAAGCCAGTAGCCCCAGTGCAATCAATACTTCCCTGTCCCAGAGTCCAGAAAAAGGTGCTTGGAGGTACTTTTGCAAACCCCAGACCCATCTCCTGTGGAGCCCTGCAGCAAAATTTTCTGAAAAGAGACTGGGTTCAGACCATCCAAGCTAATCCAGGAGTTGAACATCTTGCTAGAGGAGCACAACAGGTTCATTTCCATGAGCAGCAGCAGGAAGAAGGGTAGCATAGCATCCAGATCCAGCCAACACATCTGGAAAAGTTGCAACTTGGTTGATCCAGACATGAATTTCAGTAAGTGCTAAATGCATAACTGCACCAGAGCTCTACAGCAAATGACAAAGGACAGTGCTATACAAAATAACAAAGAGGAAGAGGAAAATGCAGTCTCAGGTCCCAAGGACATCCAGAGTAAATGCAATAGACACTAACATAGAAGAAACTGGGAATCACATAGCTGAAAACTCAGAATTAAAAGCATCTGAAGTAAAGAAACAAATGCAGACATGTATAGAGGATATCACATCACAATTAACTTCTGAAATAAAAAAAACATTTCCAAATTAATTTCATCTGAAGTAAAGGAACAACTGCAGAAAAGTAGAGAGGAAATCAGGTTAGAAATAAGCTCTCAAGTAAAAAAGAAAAGATAACTAGAAGAAAGAATTAATAAATTAATCTAAAGAAGACACTGATAAAAAATTAGAGGTGAACAGAAAAATTATGCAATCTATGAATGAAAAATATAAGAAAGAAATAGATCGCATGAAGCAGTTTCAAATAGATACACAGGACAATGAAATCTCAATCACAAGCTGGCAGCACTGTATGAATGAAAGTGAAGATGGACTTTCAGATCTTGAAGACACAGTTGTAGCCAGTGAAAAAGTAAGAAAGGATCTCTTAAAAACAACCAGGATGCAGGAAAAACTAATTCAACATCTGCAAGATGATGCAAAGATTAACAAAGTGAGATTAATAGGCATCAACGAGAAAGAAGGAGTCAATACAAATGATAAAAAAGAATATGGGCAAAGCAATAGCAGAAAACTTCACAAATATGGCAAACGACTTGACATTCAGGGAACTGAGGCATACAGAACCCCAAATAACATCAACCCAACTAAAACCACACCCAGAGATATAATATTCAAGATCCCAGAAATCTAGCAGAAGAATAATATACTAAAAATAGCTAGAGAAAAGAAACAGATTACATTTAAAAGGAAAACCTATCAGAATAATGGAAGATTTCATTTCGCACACCATGAATTCAAGAAGAGCATGGAGCAGAGTGCTTCAAGTCCTCCATGAAAATAAATTCCAACCCAGAAAGCTCTAACCTGCAAAACTGTCTTTCAAGTTTGATGGACAAGTGAAATAATTGCACAACAAAGAAAAATTAAAAAATTTTACAATGTCAAAACCAAGCCTACACAAGCTACTAGAAGATATTTTAAAGAGGGACTAAAATGGCCCAAACTAAAACAGCACGAATGAGAACATAAAGAACCCACCAAATAGGGCAAATAATTAAACACAGGAGAAAAAGGGGAAAACAATAGTAGGTAAAAAACATGTCAAACATAAATCAATACATTTCACTTATAAGCATCAATGTAAAAGGACTTAATTCTCCAATAAAAAGAAATAGATTGGCACATGGATTAAGAAGCAAAGTCCAACAATATGTTGTATACAAGGAATACACTTAACTCATAAAGAAATTCATAGGCTGAAATTCAAAGAATGGAAAACAATACTACATGCCCCAGCACCTCAGACAAAAAGCAGGGGTAGCAATTCTGTTTGCAGATAGTCTGAACTTCAAATCAAGATTTATCAAACAAAATAAAAATGATCATTACATAATGGTCAGCGGAAAAATTCAAGATGAAGAGATAACACTCATATACCTATATGCACCCAACTTGGCAGCACTAAGGTATATGAGACACAAAAAATCTAATATCCAGTACCACAATCTTAACAGACCTTAACACCCTTTTATCTCAAAAAGATAGATCAAGCAAACAAAAAATTAGCAAAGAAGTTGCAGAACTGAATCAGAACTTGGAACAACTGGACTTGGTGGACATACACAGAGTGTTCCACCCAGCCACCTCTGAATACATGTTTTTTTCTCAGGTGCACACAGGGCATTTTCCAAAATAGACCACATACTAGTGCATGGGTCATGCTTAAGTATATGCAAGAAAACAGAAATAAATTATCCCATGTATATTATCTGACCAGATTGTTATAAAACTGGAAATAACCAAAGAAATCACACACACACAAAAAAGAAATACATGAAAATTAAACAACACCCACCTCAACAATAGGCTTGAGAAAATTAAACAAGAAACTAAACAATATATAGAGTTTAATGAAAATTCAAAGACAATCTACCAGAACTTACGGGATGCAATGAATGCAGTTCTTAGAGTAAAATACATAGCTCTGAACTCATGTATTAAAAAAACAGACCAGGAACAAATAAATACCCTAATGCTGCACCTAGACCGTCTAGAAAAGGAAGAGCAAACGAAACCCAAATCCCAAAGACAGGAGGAATTATAAAGTTTAGAGCAGAAATTAGTTGAATTGAGAGGAAGAAAATAATACAAAAAATTAATGAATCAAAAAGCTGGTACTTTGAAATATAAAGAAAATTGAGAAGCCCCTTAGCAAACCTCACCAAGAAAGAGAAAGAAAAAACTCAAATTCATGCAATAAGGAATGAAAAGGGTGAGATAACCATAAACCCAGTAGAGAATCAAAAGATCATCAATAGCTACTTTGAGAAACTTTATCTCACAGAATTGAAGACACAGATCAAATGGACAGATTCCTAGAAAGGTAAAACTACCAAAACTGAATCAAGAAGATATAGGAACTCTCAATAAACCAATATCAGCCAATGAAATACAAAATGTAGAGAAAAAAATCTCTACCAACAAAGAAAAGTCCAGGTCCTGATGGATTCACAGCATTGCATGTAAATGCACAAATAGTGAATTTACCATGCACTAGTAACAGCCATCTGAATTCGCAACAGAATTCTGTAAGAAATTTACAGAAGGTATAATGCCAATACTCTTCAAACTCTTCAGTGAGATAAAAAAGGAAGAATTTCTCCCAAAATCATTTCTGGAGGCAAGTATTATTCTGATACCAAAACCAGAGAAAGATGCAATTAAAAAAGACAACTGCAGGCCAATCTCTCTCATGAACATAGATGCAACAATCTTCACTAAAATCCTAGCAAATAGAATACAACAAATCATTAAGATGATTATTCATCAAGATTAGGTTGGATTCATCCCAGGAATGCAAGGATGGGTCAACATATGCAAATGTATAAAAGTAACACACTATATCAATATATCCAAATCCAAAAACCACATAATCATCTCAGTTCATGTAGAAAAGGCTTTTGACAAAGTCCAACACTCATTCATGCTCAAATTTCTATAAAAAATTGGAATAAATAGCCTCTACCTCAATTTGATAAAAATCATCTATGACAATCCAGCAGCTAACATAATTCTGAATGGGGAAAAACTGAAATCTTTTACTCTCAGATCTGGTACAAGATAAGGATGTCCTCTATCAGCACTCCTATTCAATATAGTTCTGGTATCATTAGCTATAGCCTTTAGATAAGAGAGAGAAATAAAAGGAATATGAATTGATAAAGAAGAAAAACCATCATTATTTGCAGATGACATGATAGTCTACTTGGAAGATGCAAGAAACTCCACCAAGAAGCTACTAGCATTAATACACAAATTCAGTAGCATAGCAGGACACAAAGTCAACACACTGATAGGTTCTGGCCCTCCTATGAATTGATCAATCATTATGGAGGTCATCTAATATGGCTGAATCCCTTAAAACAACAGCTTATCTTCCCAAAGACCACCTCCCCTCTTCAACTCAGCCCAGCATGCAGTTTCTTTTCACCTGTCCCGCCACCTCAGGGAAGGTCCCAGTCAGCTCCCTGGGTATATCTAAACATCCTACTCAAACCCCACCGCTGGCAAAAGGCCATAAAATCCTTGGCCTCCCTTTGTTCCAATCCAGAAAATTCCTTATTCCCCAAATTCTCTGTGTCTTCCAAGAAAATAAAGCCTCTTTCCCTTTTTTCCTTCTGCCTGTTTCTCTGCTACCGCGACACCATGGAAAACCTATCATTTTGGTGCTGTGACCTGGAACAGTGAGTAGTGTAGCTCCCCAGACACCCACTGCCCTGGTTTTGAGCTCCCTCACTGAATAGCCTGCTACTTTTGCTTTTGCCTCTGCTGCCTGCTGATGCTAGTTCACATCCAACGTCACTCAATTATTATTCACACAGGTGAGCCCCAAAATTCATCTCGGGGACTTCTGCCTCATATTTTTCAATCATCTCAAAAATCATGACCTCATGTCGGGTTCCTCACTCATCTTCATTGGCTATCTGGTCCCAGGCTCCCTGCTTTTTCTAGTGATGACTAATAAAGTGGGTATTGGCCCTCTCTCACTCACTCCAGGTTAAAAAATGGCAGCTTTTTAGTGGGAAGTGATGTCAGGATTTAGCCCTAATTTTTAGCTCACCTTTTAATTTGGTCACTTTGGGAAATATTCCCTCCCACCCACCAAAACACACCCCCTGGGCTGTCTCTTAAAGATTCCCGGCGCCCTTGAACTTTGAGGCTATCTCAAACCTAAACAATTAGTTTTCTACTGTTAAACTGCTTGGCCATAATATAAGCCAGATAGTAAAACCCAGTGGCCTACAAAAACAACTTTTCATCCACTAATTCTCCAAAAATTAAAAAAAAAAAAAAAAAAAAAGTTCTGTCACCGCATTGGCAAATGGCAGGATATCTGCTGTATTTAGGCTTTTTTCTCTTTGAGGACGTGTCCCTCCCTCCTTTCTCCCTCCCTCCCTTGTTCCTCCCTCTCTCAATGTCTCTCTGTAGGCTCTTAAATCAAAGACAGATCAGATTGCCCTATACCACGATATGAAGAACCCTACCCTTGTGGCCTCCTTCTCCCTGCCTGCACCTCCATGGGCTCAGCCTCAGCCACAGCTGCTGCTCCTCAATTCACCCTCTAACCTCTAACTTCCAGGAACTACAGAGATGCCTCTTTGCTCCCTCCCCTGCCTTCCTCTCAGCTGCCAGTCAGTCTACATTTCTCACATTCCTTGCCAACCCCTCACCAATTTATAATCCAATCATAGTCTTTTTCTTCCAAAATTTCACTCGAAAACAAGAACAAAACTAATAACTCATTTTTCCCCAACAATGTGTGCCTCTCTGCTACCTATCAAGCTAAAGACAAGGTAACAGTGCGCGGAGCCAGTGAGCGCACGGCCCTTGCCAGTGGAGCCTCACGCTTAGCTTCTTTTCTCCTCACCCTCCCCCAAGTCTCCTCCACAGGCAGTCTCCAGTGTAGGCCTCACACCTAGTCAGTGCTCCTCTACTTTTCTGTGCCTAATCCTCACACGGTGCTCAGTTTGCCTGCTCCCACTCAAACCTGATACACTATATTAAACTTAAACAAACAATATTTATGTTAAGTATAAATGAGAGGTTTTTACCTTTTTCCAAATTCTTCTTCTAAGAGATCTCTGTTAATTGACCTAAAAAAGTTCTGACTAGTCTCTCATAATTACAAACTTAAAAAGGTCATCATAATTTACCCTGATCAGAAGTATATTTGAGTGCCCTCTCAGTTTATAAAGATGCCTGTGTGTCCTGTATGTACTTGTTTGTTTTTATGTCATTCTGTAAATAGCTGTTCCATTTTTATTTGAGCTCTAACATATAGACTTAAAAGCATGCTTTGTCCTAAGTTAACAGCTGGTCTAGGTAATATCAAAATTAATTTATAATTAAATAAAAACCATTAAAATGAGAGAAAGACTGTTGGACAGGACTCTTACTTGATGAATAGAGGGTGGCCAACTTTTGTTCATCAAGAGAGCCCCCAATAATTTCCTTCAAAGACACCCCCAATAATTTGGTCAT
>PVKN010031262.1:0-12531 GCA_004027915.1 Capromys pilorides | reverse complement strand
TTTAATAATACTGTGAAAAGAGCATTTTTAGTAGTTTATTTTCACAGGGCTATTATTCATGTCAGAGAGTAGCCACTTCAGTCACTGAAACAAATCACTTATTTTAAATAGCTTTGATTTCTTCCTGATTATTTCATGCACTGAGAAAATAAACCACATACAAATAATAAAAAGCTTTTAATATTTAATTTCAGATGTCAAATTGAATAATAGATATATTTCATTCAATGGAGTTGGCAAAGAAAAATATTTCTCAGCTTTGAAATCTGCACATTATAAAAAGCATAGTATCGCACTAAAGATCTGCATTGTGTAGATAACGATTTAAATCTTGTCAAGTTTCATTTAGCAGCATTTCTCAAATAGCCCTTCGGATTCAATTAGGGATTCCACATCTGAAAAAGTCATTCAGAGTTAAATACATCTGAGAAATATAGGTAACAAATTTACAAGTTTTGTGTGGCATTCTGTAGGTCTTCCCAGCCTTATTTAGAAGTCCTAAGATCCTAAGTGTGTCAGGCAGCCTTTCCATCACTGGAACCCGATAACCAACACCCCGCCCATGAAAATGCAGAGGTTTAATTTGGGTCAGGTTTTAAGGACAGAGGTCTCCAAGACAGACCCCCTCAGGGTGGAAGGGAGTGGTGGAACGGATCTGTGCAGTTCCAAGCAACCAGGAAGAACTGGGAAGCAGGGAAAGGAAGGACCCAAGGACTAGAAGTACTAGAAGGACGCAGCCACAGTTGTACTTTAGGCATTCAGCAAGTGATTCTTAATGCAATTAAATGGGAATCATGATTACAATCCCACCAAGAAAACACAGCGTAAGCAAGCTCTCTTATACACAAGGGAAAGTTCACAGATCATCTCAAGAGACTCTCATTTCTGGAAGATGCTTTGAAAAGTATAGATTTTCATACCAGGCACTATATTCTACTGACATTAAAGTGTGCACGCAATTTTCTGGAGAGATGCCTGGATCCAATTAGTGATTCATAATGTCTAAAGACGCAGAGATTGGTAGTTGTAAAACATTGTTCAAGTAATTTTAGTGTTTTAAATATCTGGTGTTTGTCTCTTTTTATTTTAAAAAATGCTTCAAACAATAAACAGTTTCAAGACTTTAAGACTGCATATTCCAGCAGCTTCATATCACTAGCAGTGGGAAATTTGGAGCCTATCACTTTACATGGTTAGTTCAGTATAATTCTATTTCTATTGAACTAAATCATCACCGTAACTATGTTCTGGTAGGAAAACAGCAAAAGACTACTGCTATACAGTGTAAGAGTCCTGGGTGAAAAAGCTATAAGATTTTTAAAATGTAAAAAGCGAAAATAAAAATTTAGTTTTATACTGCAATAACCAACCTGCAGTAAAACCAACTCTAACATAGTCCAGAGAATTAGATTTTTAAAGGATTTTGAAATATCAAAGTGTTCAGTTAATTAGAAAAAAATTTGACCTAGATTTTCTCTGACTGTGGAATATAAAAGTGCACAAAATTTCTCATTTAAGAAAAACATTAAATACAATGTTTCTAATCTTATCAAAAATTGAGGAGAAACTGATAGGTTTTTGACAGCATCACAGCAGAGAAACAGAAGGAAAAAGGGGACGGGGCTTTATTATCTTAGAGGATATGGAGAGAGTGTGGGGAAAATGAGGAATTCTCTGCATTGGAACAAAAGGAGGCTGAGGCTTTTATGGCCTTTTGCAAGGGGTGGAGTTTGAGGGGGATGTTTAGTTATACCTGAGGGAGCTGATTGGGGGTCTTCTCTGAGGTGATGGGAAAGGTGAAAGGAAATTGCACCCTAGGCTGAGTTGGAGAAGAAGGGGGAGGTGGTCTCTGGGAAGATGAGCTGTCATTTTAAGGGCTTCAGCCGTTTTAGATGACCGCCATAATGATTCAGCAACTCATACTTGGGGCAGAACCTGTCAGAAACATTTACACCCACACACAGTGCTGAGTACTCTCTTCAGGTGCTCATTCTTAAAGCACATGTGAAGGTGACCTGTTAGAAACACAAGAAGGAAACTGGGATATGGGGCAGAACATCGAAAACTGCCACCAAATCTCAGATCAGTTTCAGCCAGAAAGTTGTTTTTATTGTACATTAAAACTTTAGTCCTATCTGACTGGCTTCACCCACACTCCATTTCAGGCAGTGTGGACAGTATCTTTAGAAACAAGTTTGTGATCTAGTCCAAGGGGAGTGCATTGTATATAAGAACAAACCATAACTACTAGACCATGATTTTCAGACCAAGGAGGTTTTTTTCTTCTCTCAGCTAACCTTAAAAGTAAGCGGCCAGCTAAAAGTTGAAAGGCTATTTGGGAAGGGGAGCAATGGTGATCCTGGAACGTAGAAGAGGAAAGGGCTCGGACCTGCTCAGTGTGACCATGTGTAAGCAAAGTTTCCTGGGCAGGAAAATATCATAAACTCTAATGAGACAGACCAGTAAACTTCAGTTGCTAACTTGGTGTTCTCACCGTCTAAACCTTACTGAGATTTTAAAGATATTAAAAAATCTTGGCCTTATTGCAAATGTCACATATTAAATGTGGTCTGAACATTTGGATTCAGTCAATATGTCCTATTGACAGGTCAGTAAATGGATTATCCACAAAGTGAGCCATCTCTTCTGATTAGTCTAGCTATCATAAATATTTACTTTCTTTTTGGCAAATAAATTACCCACTGCAAGCTGAACAGTCCTGGAGGAGAAGTATTGCCATCAGTTCTTTAAAGCAATAGCTAAGTTATTCGGAGCAATAACTTTCCCATATGTGAGCTCAAATTCTTTGGCAAGTAAATCAGATGCAGTACTCAGAAGGCAAACTACAGCCTAACAATGTTACTGATCCTGCTCGAGTTTCCAGTGCATTGTATCTGAAATCTGAAAATACCAAGCGAAAATCCAGCCACTCATCAAATGTCTTCCTATCTAGTGTACTATATGAAGGATAACTGGGATGAAGGACATTTTATGGGTTCAAGGTTCTTTGCCAGTTTTTCTTTCTTCCCTCACTGGGCTTCTGTGATAGAATTTGGGACAAAAGAAATCACCAAAATTGTCTTCTTACCTTTTGTCCTCCAACATAATGGTTTAGCAGCAAGTTAATTTCAAGGCTGGTCTCTTACAATATAAATAATTGCCTTTGATTAGTTTGTGACCCAAATTGGTAAATCATTTATTTCTTAATTTCTGCCATATGTCTCAAGAACTAAAAGTTGGGAAGTATGATTTCCCTAGAAGAAATGAAGATAATTGGCCTTGAAAGAAAGCCAAGAGGCCGCACTTGTCTAGTTAAGGTATACTCAGCTGTCAACGTGTGCACTGTGCCTTCTGGGGTGCAGGACACATTTGCAACTGAGAAGATGCATGCAAGCACAGATGGGTAGAAAGTATTTATTGTATGCTCACTATATGCCAAGCATTGTGGCAATTATTGGTAATAATCCTGGAATGTGGGTTTTGTAAACTTTCTATAGAGGAGATAGCTGTAATATAAAAATATTGAGCAATTTATTGGCATATTTGGGTCCATTTCTCCAGGACTGAGGATTGCACTACTATTTTTCAGTATTGTTCGAAGTGGTAAGATCTATGAAGAGGTGCAGATAAATAGCAGGGGTCTTTAAATAGTTAAAAAGAATACATTTCAAGAAAACTTGCAGCACCTTGCTTTTATTCAGGCCATTGCTTTTGGTTCTCCAACTCATTCTGAATCCTTCAGAGGTACTCTTTAGGACTCTTGCCCTTTCTTCTTTCTGTCTTCTTTCCTAGACATAAAAGAATGGCTTGCTGCCAGGAACCTACTTCAACCATCTTTCCTTAGTCAATTGTATGACTCAAGTTTTTCTTGTTTCTAAAACTGGATAGGTAATTCAGGAAAAAATAAAACTTCCAAGGAAGTAAATTGTAAATACACAACCTTCTATTTATTCCCTTGGAGATGTTACACAAGTTATAGCATCATGCTGAAACCACCGAAAAGTTATTCAGTTAAAATTATGCAGAACTTTGTGTACATGAGCATTTCCCACATTTATTTGATCTGAGGAAGTTACTACCCTTTAGTACTGTCAGAAAAACGATGTGAGACACTCCATTGCATAAATGCTAACCTTTTGTAGTATAACAATTGAAAGTATTTCAATATGGCAGCAAAACAAAGACATTTCTATGAAAAATGGTTTTAAAAGAGCTGGGAGGTTGGGGAGAGGGGAAGCAAAGGGAGGGAAAGGGCATAGAAAAAGAAAATAATTGAAGAAAAAATGGAAATAAAGCTTCTGCCAGAAGGAAAGGGATCAGGAGTTGGAAGGAGCAGGGAGGAACAGGAAGGGTAGAGGTGGAAAGAGAATGGAGCTGCGCTCTGTGCGTGTACAGACTCATGGATGCAATCTGAGCATCATTGCAGAATGTATTTTCTATTTGATGATTTTCTCAGACTATTCCAATTTTCTTTGCGTCATAGGTTGGCATCATAACCCGTTTAATATTCTTTAGAAGAATAAATATTCTTTTAGCACCTGGTTTCTTTGTTATGCTAGTAATCATTTCAATGCTGTATAATTAATAGATATTTTCACTAATATCTTTACCATCTTAATTATTCTTTGAATATCTTCACGATCTGAGGTATATAACACGTTCTCCACTATTGTGAGCAATATGAAATAAATTTAAATTGTATATTACAAGTAAAAATGCTACATTTCAAGAAAGTTTGGGGTTTTGGACAGGATTGGAAAGAAGCCAACCTTGTAAGCTTAGTGCTTGGATTTGATTTTATCCAGGAGTTGACCAGAAACATCTCAAAGTATATGTTTTCAGGCAGAGCTTATTATTTTTTGCCGTATAAAAATAAGATTTTTTAATCCATGCATGCTATTTAATACCCTTTATCTGTTAAAACTGGTTTATCCATTCTTTCCTTTTCTACAAATGGAAATATTCATGTAAACAGCAAAGAAAAACTGGTGACCCTGGAACTGAAGAGCTAAAGCAATGACAGAACCTGGAAGCAACCGCTGAGTGCTGCTCATGGCCCAGCCAAAGTCATTCACTGATTAACTGACCTTGTCCCAAGAGCAAGGAGGTGAAATTGCATTTTAGTCACCCACAGGATTTTGTTTGCTTTCTATTTGCTTTGTAAAAATGCCTGTCACTCTATTTAGTGTAAACTCAGGTCCTCGGATTTTTTTTTCTTTAAAAATTAAGGATAAATTAAAAGTTAAGAGAAGTTTGACTCATAGACAGGTTACAAACACACTTGGGCTAAAATGTCCCAAAGAAAAGAGACCTGGTTAATCATTTTTAGCTGCAGAATTCAGCAGTTATACCTTCAGCCACTTAAAAGTTTACATATGCATTAGCTCGCTCTAACTTGGATCACAACAATTGTTTAATTTATCTCTGGCTGCTTGCCTTTGCACGAGGAAAGTGACCAATCCTCCAACTTCCAGCTCTGCCAGCTATCCAGCTATTCCAGCTCAGATGAACGTGTCACTGTTTATTCATGTCTGTAGTCTGAAATTTTGTTTTTCAAACACACCAAAAGCATTTTTGATCTGAAAAGAAATGTACCTAGACTAACCCAATTCAGAATGGGCATTTCCTGAGCTCCATCTGTAGTCATCCTGTCCATAAGGACGAGTGTCAGCTGAGGCGGGTATAAACAGTTTCCTTTGAGATGTGAGCACACATTTGTGTGTGAGCTGTTAGGGACTGATGCAAAGGACAGAGGAAGAAAAGGCTGTGGCCAAGTTAAGCCAGCCCTTCTGAAGGTTTCCCAAAGAGCCTGTCTAGCCCAAGGAAGCTGCTGAAATGCCCTTGAACTGACCTGCACCATGGAAGGGAGGCAGCTCTTTTTTCCTAGTGGTTATTCTTCAAACAAGAATAAAAACATTGGCTTGCTAATAAAGATATCAATGAAAATGAAAAGAAAGCATTTCAAGGGAAATAGTAGTAATTTAATATTTTGCAACTTCCTTCATCGAATTAAAGAAAAACTCAAATCAATGTCAAATTTAAACTGGCAATGCATGAAATGTATGTGTGCTCCATCTTCACCTTCCACTCAAATCATAAGAAATAACCGCCCCCCCCCCAACAAACACACATACACACACACCCCTTCTTTTCTTTTTTCTATGACTTGTCTCTGCTCTTAACTGCTCATTATATTGAAAAATGAAAGAGAAAACCTGGAAAAATATACAGGAGCTATAAACAAGAGAAAATGCCATGAACCAAGAATAAGGAAGATAAATGAGAAAGGACAGACAAAACCAGCGTGAGGAAAAAGAATAAATGAGCAAGAAAGACAGAAAGAGGCCACCTCTAGGAAGAGGGAACAAATGGACAGCTGCTGGCTTCAGAATGAAGATGAGGTTAACAGTCCTGATTTTCTGTGATTCTATCTTTGGCCCACATTTCTTTAGAGACTTGAATATTTATACCAGTCTGACTTGTATCACATTGTCAGTTACTTCTTTTTAAAAAGTAATAACAATGAACAATAATTGCTTAACACTGATCTACCAAAATACGACTGGTTCAGGTGACATTTAATGTGATGTGTAATAATCTACCTGTGAAAGAATTTCAGGACATAGATGGTATTTTAGGAAACATACTCCTTTTAAATAAAGAAACTCTTACGCATTTGTGCACTGTATGGGGAGTGATTTCCTCATGTTACCCTTTGCAGTTAACCCTAACTGGAGATAGGTGGTGGAGCTTCTTCTTCTTCTTTTTTTTTGTCTTTTTGAGAAGGGTCTCACTATGCAGTTCAGGATTGTCTTGAGCTCACTTTTGTAGCCCAGGCTGGTCTCAAACTAGCATTGATCCTACAAGTGCTGGGATTATACGCATGAGCCACTACACCCAGCTTAGGTGGAGCTTCTGTTTGAGAACTGCAATTCTGGCCAAGACCACAGGGACTGAGATCCTCAAGAGCACTGGGAATTAGGAGCTTGGAATGAGGAGAAGATGCCTTTCACTTCTGCTGTCCCAGACAGTGGACATGTGATGTCTAAGGTGAAACAGACAATGATTTTTAAGCAAAACCTCTTAAGAGCTTCTGAGAGTCCCAGCACCAGCGTTCTATGGCCAGTGCTCATGGGATGCAAGATGTGCGCTCTGCTCAAGAAGCTGGGTGGCTCAGAGATGACACAGAACCTCAAGCAGCAATCCACACCACCATGAATGTGCACCATGAATTGAGATATGGGATGTCATGCTTCCATGATGCTCCACAAAGATCCCATGAGCAGAATTAGACAATGGCAACTACAACATAAAGATCTGAGAGGACGGTGAAGGACAAAAAAGTGCTGCCATGAACCCTGAGCAACAGAAGAGAGAGGAGAAAGAGAATGAAAGGTCTCACAGGCAGGAGCTTATCCTCATCTCAAAGAAGCAAACAACTCATAGACACTTGCTGTTTAGTAGGCAGATCCAGTGTGGAGAAGTTGATGTGGCACTAACTTTAATGGGTCCTGCCTGTGAGACACTTCTTCAGAGCAATTCTCTAGCACTGTGAAGGGGAGCCTGAGAGGCTAGAGGGCCCACCATGACCGAGAGAAGGATTTGAAACAGAGAAATCCTGTTTTCTTGGTAGGAAGAGGCTACATGAGAAATTGATGACGATTTCTTTAGGATTCAGATATAAAGCTTTTTTAAAAGACAATAGAAAGTTAAACAAGAGCTAACTGGAACCATCACAAAGTACTACTAACTTGACAGGTTTTAAAATGATGATGGCCCCCTAAAATCAATAAAATAAATAAACTAGAGCAGATTCTTCTGTTACAATCACATCATTTCATTAAGACTTAGAAATGTGGTTTAAATAGCTCAGAGAATCCACTGAATATTCTACTCATTTAGTATACCTAATGTGGAGAAGTATGTGTTTTCCAAGGAGTAGCCGCTGTTTCTATTCTTGCTTTTTTTGTTTCAGCAAAGTGATTACTCTTATAATGAAGTTCTGGAAGCCACAAACTTTACATTCAAGAACTCTGTGCCAGGGAATTAATACAAGTGATCTCTAAGGATTTTGAGATATAAAAAAGAATCTCTGAACTATCTAATGGGCTTCCCAGGACATTTTTGGAAGTGGTATTAAATTTTCATCCTGTTAGGCAGGGTAGTTAGTGCCACTGCTATCATAACCACCTGGATGGCCTGAGTTGACTAACGTCATCTACCTTTCATGATCATTTTGACTTTGGAAAGAGTCTGAAGTCACATACTGTTAGATACCGTGGCTACAGTGGATGAGAACAACTCTGATATCTCATGAGGCTGCTTCTCCATCAGATGTCACTTTACAGCAGTGGTCACTATACTGTTTATCACACATGTACAGACATTTGTGATAAAGGACTTCCAGAACTGCTTCAGAAAGTGGCAAGAAGACAATGTGTGTGTGTTAGAAGAAGAGCAAAGTATCTTCATGGGGACTTGTGTGGACTTTACTGCAACATATTTTTTAAAAAGTTAAACATTTATCACATATTTTGATCACACCTCATAGATTAATTTCAAACAGACACTATCCCCAAATAAAGATCATCATTATCTACACCTTTCTGCATTTTCTCTGAACTTTCATAACTTGTTTATTGGAATTCCAGAGTGGAAATTAATTTCTTGCTCAGGTCCCAGACCTGGTTTGCTCTCCGATTTTCCTCCAGCTCATGCTTCTGAACTCACTGCTGTCCACTGTCTCAGGAGCTCAAATGATCACTCCTGCTCTCTCAGAGGACTCTAACTGTCCTCTCTGGGGCCGCCTGTCCTTGTGCCTCTCATCAGCCATTGCACCATTGCACCATTGACTTTGGTCAATCATAGAAAAGTCATGTGTTATACGAATACTTAGTGGTACTCTGCCCAGTTCTAGTGAGTTTTATATGCTATTGCTATATGTTAAACTTATAATTCCTCTGCTAAAAGTTTTTCACAACAATCCATCACTGGGCAGTAAGGTTCCTAGTTCCAAGGCCACAGAAGCTTTTAACAGTCTAGCTTTAAATTCATTTCAGTCTTGCTACCAATCCTTCTTTTAACTTTTTTAAAAAATATGTATATTATGGCCGGCTCAGCCTACCCTGGGGATAGGACTGACACAGCATGTAGTGCTGGGGATTGAACTGCAATCCCTTTGGTTACCTAAGCAGGTGCTTTAGACCACTGAGCCATCTCTCTGGCCCAATCCTAATCTCACCTTCTTACTTTGATTTTATAGACTGAGTATTGTATTTGTCACTCTTGAATAGCTTTCACCTCTTTATACTCTCTGGCATCTTTTTATTTCTTTGCACAATTTATATTCAAGTTCTAAGAACTAGCTTAAATTTTTCACCTTCTCTAAAGTCTTTCCTATCTCTTTTTCGGTGCCTTTCCATTTTCATGCCTGTATAATGTCTCATATTCATATATTATTACCATTCGGCTGTATTGCCATAGCAGGCTGCTGTTTCTTTCTTTATTTCTTTGTTTCTTTCTTTCTGTCTGTCTGGTTTTCTGTCTTTTTCTTTTTTTCTAATTTTTTTTTACATGTATTTGGTAAAGGATCTTGCTATGCAGTTCAGATTCATAGTGTTCCTCCTGCCCCAGCCTCCCCAGGTCTGAGATTAAAGGTGTGCACCACCATGCCCAGTCTTGGTGGCCAGCTCAGCATGCCTGGGGGCGGGGCTGGCATGACATGTTGTGCCAGGGATCAAACTCCAGTCCTGTGCTTGCCAAAGCAGGCACTCAGTCCACTGAGCTATCTCACCAGCTTTTTAAAAATCATGTATGTATGTATGTATGTATGTATGCATGTATGCATGTATGTATGTATGTATGTATGTATTTGGTAAGGGTCTCAGTACGTGGCTCAGACTCATAGTGATCCTCCTGTCTCAGCCTCCTCAGCACTGGATTACAGACATGCACCATCACACCCAGTTTTGGTGGCTGACTTGGTGCACCTGGGGCAGGGAACTGCGTGGCATGCAGTACTTTGGACTGAACCCAGGTTCTTGCACTTGCTAGGCAGGTGCTTAGATCACTAAGCTATCTTTCCAGCCTGCCATTCTCTTAATTGAGGAAAAAGTATACATCTTTGAATCCTGAGCCCCTAAGAAAAAATCCCACCTCAGTAGGACTTAGTAAAGGTTTGTGTAATTACCAAGAAAAACAAAGAAGTTAGAGGAAGAGAAGAGCACAGAAAGTTCAAGGTAGGGATGTCTTCAGGGATGAAAGTACTGGAAATAAAACAGTAGACAATGTTTGTTCTGTGTCCAGCAATTGCAAGGATTTGGTGTGACTGCTAGCTGACAGCTAAGAGGAGAGGCGGTGATGGGCCCACAGAGCTTTCATCAGCCTGAAGGTGCATTTTCATCTGTTGGCTTTCTGTAACAGATAGTGTGATGGGGAAGAAGCTCTATGCACATCACTCACTAGGAAACTGTAACCCCTTTTGTGGTTCATGGGTTTAGGAGTCAAAAAGAAGAAGAAGAAAGAAGAGGCAATAAAATAGAACAACATGGCAATAAAAATCTTACGGGTCAATAAAAGACTCTGGCAGGACTCAGATGATTTACGCTCAGATAAGGCATTTAGGGAGTGATGGTAAGAAATATGGCATGGAGGCTGCTCTTGCTTTTCTCAGCTGTAAATGATAGAAGTCCTGGCAAGCATGGCATTATTTATGGAAGAGGCTATTTCAATTGCTGTGTAAATTGCAGGAGAATGAATTTGCAGTGCTGTAACCAGTGAGATACTTTGAGCCGTCTCCTGACATCTCATCCATTCTGCTCTGTAAACAGCTGCAGATAAACAGCTAAGTAGTCTCAGAAAGGAGATGCATGCCTATCAGTGTTTGCTTACCCTTCAAATGCAGACCCTCCCTGGGCACTGCTATCTGCAGCTCAGCCTCACACAGTACACAGGACACTTTACTAGTTCTGGAGGTCTTATTGTAAAATCGAATAATGACACCTTGTGTTTTTTTGAGACTTTTCCCTAAACTTTGCAAAATTAGTTACATTCTCCATAGTTAGGAGGCTTGGGAGGCTACAGTTTTTCTGTGCTTGATGACCAGGTATCATCATATTCAGCTGATATCTCTCTCTCCATCTTGTAGGTTTTTGCTCCATGCAAATGTGAAACTGGGTTCCTACTCTAGCATTAGTGGAATGGAGCACATAGGAATTCATGCTGTTTGATTATAAATTCTGATATTTTCCTAAGTGAATCACATGGAATGTCCATCCTCTTATTTAGAGGCTGTGCTTTCATCTTTTTGACTGATATAATAATTGCTGCTCAGAGTAATTATCTTACCACAGTAAGAACACATCTGAATCGATAAACACTATCCTGGAGGGCCAGCAAGATAGCTCAGGAGTCTAAAGCTCCTGCTTGGGCAAGTTTAGGCAACCTCAGGGACCGTGGTTCAATTCCCAGCACCACATGCTGTGCCAGCCCCACCCCAGGGTAGCCTGAGCCATCCATAACATAAATAAATAAATAAAGTTAAAAAAATTAAAAAAAAAACACTATCCTTACACCAAGAGCACAAAAGCAAGGTTTACTTTGTTATATTACTTTAGCTAATAACTTAACAAATATCCTACCTACAAATTTGTGAGATAAGAACAGTATGTATAAATTTTCAAAATATGTAAAATTATAAAACCTAACCTACTTTGTGCATAGGAAATGGTGGAAGTAAAAGATATTGGGGAAGTAATAAAACAGAGAAAAGAGTTGGTTGGTTGGTTAGTTGGTTGGTTGGTTTACTAAAGAAAGTCTGGGAATAGAGGGGTGGGGCACTTTCTTCTGAGCTCCAGACAAAACTCTGTTCTAGGATACTGCAGGAAATGAAACTATCTCTGTAAATAATGCACCATTTAGATTTGCCAACATGTACTATGTAACCCTGGGATGGTGGTGACTTATATGTGACCCAGGATACTCTTCTGATTGCAAAACAGCAGTCTGCATATCTGTCAATGACTTTGCAAAGGAGGCACAATATGTTCTCTGCCACTTTGTGGGAAGATGTAATCCATTAGAAAAAATAACCATGAATAGTGATGGTAAAGGCCATCTTCAGAATATTTCCCTATTACTTTAGATCAAAATTTACCTAGACTTCAGCATTGGGTACTAGAAAGCATGCACAGCAGGGAAAAAGGTAGTAACTTTAATGAAGAAAGATTTTCATGCTATGGAAATTAAACATCTTTTCCTACAGGGCACTTCAAATAGTGCCACCTTTTCTCCCTTTACTTGGAGACAGCGTTACTGATGGAGACATTCTCCGACCTACACTGTGCTACAATACTACTCGTGGGATTTTCTCAGTTTCTCTCTTTCCTTCCTATTGTTTAAGGAAAGATTTTCATTTGATTCTACTATTTTTGCTAAGATTGGGCCTTCCTAGTTCTTCTTCTTTTTCTTCTTCTTCTTCTTCTTCTTCTTCTTCTTCTTCTTCTTCTTCTTCTTCTTCTTCTTCTTCTTCTT
>PVKN010031261.1:0-12535 GCA_004027915.1 Capromys pilorides | reverse complement strand
TAACAAAATGCCTTAAGCAAATGGCTTGAAAGATATTGTGTAAGATAAATTACTTATTTTTTTATTTTTATTTCTTAGTGTAGTAGTGTTATGGTTTATGTCTAGTTGTTCCCCACAAAGCCTCATGCAATCATGGGATGGGGTCTTCTAGAGTTTGAGACTTGACTCATAATCTATTGGGATTATGTATTTTAGTACTGATGGGACTATGGGTTGGAGTACTTCTGGGATTATGGGTGTGGCCTAATGCGGATAGGCTGAGGCAGAGAGCCTGAATGTAATATAAAGAGAGACAGACTCTCTCTGTTGCTCTCTGCTGCCCTGGTTGGTCGGTTGCCTCTGTTGCGATTGTTGCTGTTTTGCTGCCATTAATTGGATGCTCTCTGCCCTGTTCCACTCAGCCTTGGGCCAGCCGAATATGGACTGAAACCTCCAGCAACTGTGAGCTAATAAACCTTTCCTTCCTTCATTTTGGGTGTCAGGTATTTGTCCCAGCAATGATAGAAGAATAACTAAGACAAATAGCTTTTCATGTATTAATATAGAAGTTTGGAACACAATGCTTATGGAATAAATCTGGGAATCCATGTGACTGGCAGATAAGCACCTATGTATTTTGGGTATGCGTAGGGTGTTCATGGAAAATTGTTATTTTTGACTACTCTGCAAAGCTGGAAGACACCGTGTGAACACCGTTCCATGTCCCTGAATGCAAGCGCTAAGTTACCATTTTAGGCTTCACTGAGAACACACATGCAGAAGCACCTGGCCACGCAGTCACCTGTGTAGGTCCTGGAAGCCCATCGGATCGCTCACCAGTGGTTGGGGAGAAGCCGCGGGAAGTAAGATGGCCTTGCCTTCTGAGTCCTTAAAATCATGGTGGGACTTTTAGACACTGGAAGGATGAAAACAGGAGCCAAAAACGAGCGATGAACACTGCTGGGACCCCAAATTCCATGACCAAAGCGGGGCTCACTAGCCAGCAGGTTGCATAGGGCATTTTGGTGTGGGCTCTAAGATGATGGCAGAAATTTAGGGCTGAGAAGAAGAAAACTCCAAGTAGGTGCTGGAAGAGACGAAGAGGCAAGACAGAGCGGAGCATGTGGGTAAAACAAGGCTCTCGTTAAACAGGACGATGGAGCATAACGGAAGCACTGGGACAGCTAACTTGAAGGTAGCTCCTGGCAGTACAGCCACCGCTGCTGGATTCCTGTTTCTTTGCTCAGTGAACTCTTGTGTTCTGTCTAATGCTTTCTTCCTCTATCACTAGGTTGCATTCTTTAAAGATAAAAGATAAAAATTTTAAAAAAAGAATAAAATACGTGATAGAAAGTGCCTTTGCCTTCAACTAGCCCAGTCATTTGAGGTTGATTACTGGGGGGCTGTAGAGACAGCACCATGGCACAAGTGCCTGCCTGGCAAGTGCAAGGTGGTGAGTTCGAACCCTGGTCCCGCAAAAAGAAAAAAAAATGAAGTTGATTACTGAGAACTCACATCTTTGTCTCAAAAGCACCATATCCAACATAAAAATTATTGTTAAAAATCATAAGATAAGGTGTGAAGGGAGCTTAGAACAACATTTGGAACAAAACTAGGGCTAAGAAATGTTGCTGCTCTTGTTGTTCAACTTCTAGCTTTGTTCAATTTGGAAAATGAAGAGGGTTAAGTAAGAGCTTTGAAGTGAAGATAAAACAACAGAGGAGGAGGTGACAGTCACCAGCGCCATCCCTCATCCCTTCAGCCAGTCCTAAGGAGGAAGCAGAACAGTTCCTCCACTGCATCTCCTACGATTGCACAGTTAGTTCAGCCCCAAGCCTAGCCCTCCTCTGTGCAGACCGGGGCTGGGTCACGGTTACCGTTTCCAGCACCGGGAAGCACAGTGCACCCCATGGGGCGTCCTTCGAGATAGAGCGGCATCGAGGTGAGTGAAGGCGCTGCGTGACCAGGACCTGGTCGGTACGGAGTGTGAGTGGAGAGCTAACACCTCACAGCCAGGCCGGCTGGAGCGATGCGCTGCCGGCCCTCACTCAAGGCCTTGAGAAGGGCGGGTGCCCAGGAGCAGCCGCGGCTTTGTCCCGAGTCTGGAAACGCGAGGTACACTTGGCGAGGCTGGAGGCCGCGGGATGCAGGACGCGGCGGTGCGCCTGTGTCCTCCAAGCCACCAACACTCGGCGACCTTAGGTCACTGTACCTCCTACAGCAAGCTGGCGAGTTCAGGGGCAGTTCCACACCACAGAGGACAGCCGTCGACAGAGGGTAGGCGGTGCGCCCCAGGGCGACTCTCTTGGCTCTCTTCTCATCTGTCCATCAGTGGCAGAAGAGGAAAGCACAGGACACTCAGGATCACCACCTTTCTGCTTCTGAGAAAGATGCTCTCATGATGCAGCCCTGGGCCAAGGTGCCATCTGCGCTGTGCGCAGCCCAGGTGAGCAGAAAGGCGACAAAAGAGCCCAATCCCGCGTCCAGGGCGCTCCCTCGGTGGCCTGCTGCCCCAGAGGACCGCCTTCTCGGGAGGGTTCCGGCCACAGGAGCACAGGCCACTTGGTGCTTCTTTGAGGGACTGTTTTTTTTTCCCACCCAGAACTAGGGATTAAACTCTGGTTCTTGTGATTGCCAGGCAAGCGCTGATTCTACTGAACTGTCGCCCCAGCCCCCGTCATGGGACATTAAGGTTCCAAACCCTATTTAAGCAAGCTGGAGAGGAACAGAGTGGTCTTGGAAGGAGGCGGGCAGTCATCTTGGGAATATTTCCCTTGCCGCAGCAGGGACAGTTTTTCTTCCAGCTGGAAGCGGTGCAGGGAAGCGTTGGCATCTAGGGCAGCCTCTCCTCGTTGGTACAGAACTGTGTTAGTTTCAAGTTCATCGTATCTCGGAAATAAGTGCAGTACTGGGGGTGGAGTCAGTATCTCTACAATTAAAATATAACCCAAAGAGGACGCCTCATTATTAATCACAAAACTCTTCAAGCTGCATGAAAGTACAAGATCTTTGCACCTTTATAAATATGGATTTTCCAGGTGTTTTGTTACTTTACATAAACCCACAGAGACATAATGAGAATTAGAGATAAAAATAGTTCAGCAGTCAATACAGACATTCAATAACAGTGAGCAGTCGGGTAACACAATGGAAAGAGGCCAGGCTTGGGCTACCGGCCACGGATTCCAGCCCCTGCACTGAAACGTGTCAAATGTTTAACCTGGATGACTTTTCCTTTTCCTTTTATTTCTCCCTGATGTCTTGTGTGCCTCCGTTTCCTATTCTACTAAATCAGGATAATGATATTATTGGCTCATTAGGAGGTATAAGGAGTTGAGGCAGAAAGTTATCTCGCAGAGGTAGACAGACAATAAAAGCTGTGAGTTCTTCACTAGAAAAGTACATTTGGACGGTGGTTGTGTGTTACTGTCAACCACAGAGCATTCATCGGCAAAGACTCAGAGCTTGTCCTCGAAGGCTCTGGTGAACAGGACCTCGGCAGCCACTCTAACTGCGCCTGAGAGGGGGCAGAGCCCTGTTAGCAGGCAGGAAATACATGATGTTGGATGTGAAAACTTGGAGTGCAGACCACGTGTCATGGACTAGCGCAGGAGATGCTCGGAAAGGGAGCAGGGCAGGCGCAGGCGCAGAGGTGAGAGCTGCATTTAACAACACAGGGCTTAAACCAAGCTATGAGGGTGGTAACAGGAAAGTCAGTTTACAACAGAAAAGCAGTGGGATCAGGAAGCGATGTTACCACTTTCCAAGTCCCTTTTCGGCTAGCTACCTGGCAGCACTGAAAGGATGAAAATGATGAAAAGCAGCAACACTTCCATTCTAGGACGGGGCCTGGAAGGGCAGCACCCGCGAGACAGTGGGAGAAGCGGGTGGGATCGGAGCAGCCGTGCAGAAGTGCTGCAAGGAGCTGCTAGGGTTGTAGCCATGCGCTTGGTGTGGGTTCGCAAGGTAATATCTACCATGTGTGGTTTAAACAAAACTACCATTGTGAGCTTTACGCTGTGCTCTACTAGGAAGGAAGAGAGAAGACAGAGAGCTCAGGTACACGCCTGGAAACCTGGACTGACACCAGAGGCACCTTGCCCCGCGCTCACCCTGGACGCCCCACAGCGCCATCAGGACGAGGCCTGGCTCGCCGAGGCTCACACACTGGCCTCAGTGCCTTCCACCCTTTCAGGTGCATTTGCCTCCCAACTCATTGGGTCCACACTGCAGACACTTGGGGCCTCTGACCTTTTATTAATTATGTGTTTGGTCACTCTGTGTCTGTAGACCATAATGGCTACACTCTCAAAGGGGAGCCCAGCCATACACGTTCTTCCATCCCTCTCCCACCCGCCCTTCCCTGTGCCCTCCAGCTCCGGAGCCCCTGCCCACTGAACTTCATTTCTGCAGCTCAGAGCCTGTGCCAGGCACCAGCGCACACCCAGCGAGGGTCCCTGCCCTGGCCCTCGGCCTGCGGGGCACCACCCCTCACTAACTTGATGCCCAGAGGCAGCCTCATGGCAGATGTCACCAAATCAAAGCAATGGGAAGGAAAGAGGCACGCGCAGATGGCCTGGGCCACAGGGACCCCAGCCGGAGCACCGCTGAGCAGCCGTGGATGCCGAGAACAGCCTGCAGCCGCCCCGCATTATTTTGTCTAGTTGGAGAACCGATTTGCTTCCTCTGAAATGCACCACATGTCCTAAAAGCCTGCAGATGGTGTTTATGGGGACACCTGAGGCCATCATGCTGTTGTCACAGGGTACTGCTCTTTGAATGGATACGTGTCTAGTAATAAGTGACCTTTAGGACCTCACCTGCACAACTGCGGTGCGCGTCAAAATCCAGGGCTGCTTCCTCTGCACAGCCTTGGCACTGCCTCCGCCCCAGGCATGGGCAGCGAGGGGATTGTTTACAGCCAACGAAACACAAGGGTGGAGAACGGCAAAGACGGCCGATGCTGGTGCAACAGCGACGTGCCCTTGCGTTATTTCCTCCATGATCGTCAGTTCTCTTCTCTAATGAGGCCAAAATGGGAGCTGCCTCGGTGAGCAGTGGTGATTCTTTCCCCTTTGCTTTCTGGCTGGAGCAAACCACGAGGGCAGCAGCAGATGACTCACGCAGCAGTTTGCACTCAGGGACAGGCACCTTCCTCCTTTCCCCTCAGCAGTAACTCCGCCTTGTAGGAGCGAAATGGGGAGAAAGCCGAGGAGGCGAAGGCGGGAGACCGCTGTGCTCCTGCTGCTGGGGTCTTGCACACTCAGTGTTTCCAGATTACAGCCCTGAGAAGCGTTTTCTGCAAAATG
Source organism: Capromys pilorides (assembly GCA_004027915.1). Classification (NCBI taxonomy): domain Eukaryota; kingdom Metazoa; phylum Chordata; class Mammalia; order Rodentia; family Capromyidae; genus Capromys; species Capromys pilorides. The sequence continues at coordinate 7,247 of PVKN010031261.1, read as the reverse complement.
TGGAGCCAAGCCAATTCTTCTGCATCTCAGGTCCACAGGCAAAATTTAAACCAGCTGGATTATATCGAGAACTTCTGTGTGCAAGCAAATCTAGCAGTGAAACTAGAGCCAACGTTTGTGTCCTCCGGAATGGGCTGGGTCTTCAGGGCCTGCGTGTTCTCTTCAGAGGGTAGCGAATCTTGAAATTCACTCAGATGAAGGCCCTAAGATGAGCCCTGCCAGACAACTCCTTAGAGTGTCTGCTAGGAATTTCAGCTGGCAGAACGAGACCCGACGCTTCCCCTCGTCCAAGCTTCTGAGAGAGCGAAAGCTGGGTCCCTTTCTCTGCAGTTGAATTCCAAATTACCCAAATTAAACCAGAATTCCTGTGCACAGGTGCTGTGAAGAGTAAGTCCAGGGTGCACTCGTGCAGCCACGTGACACATTCTGCGATGCGGCGGAGCAGGCTGGGCCTACAGTCGGACCAGAGCGTGTGGCAGAGGGCGGCCTGCTGATGCACGTGCAGGTGGCAGAAGGCAGCCTCGTGCGTGCTGTGGGCCTTAGAAGGAAATGATTGCTTCTTGCTTCGAAAGTATACAATTTTATATTTAAACATATAAGTCATAGAAGCAGAGAAACCTGCCTGAGTGTTATGGGATACGTTATAAACATACCCAACATTTGGAAAATAAAGCAATAAAATTTAACTTAACAATAAAGAAAACCACTTTACTTCAAATCTCAGTTCGGATATCTGAAAGAAGGAGTATTTTCACAGAAGTTAAGAAATGATGCATGATGCCCTCAAATTTCAGTGCAACTTTTTAAAGGGGATTTCTTGGCCTGGTTCTTGGTCTTTCAGATAGGGGCTGGCCTTCCAAGGTGCTGTGAAGTTCGATGAAAACGTGCAGGGTTGCAGGTGTGTGTGTGTGTGTGTGTGTGTGTGTGCGTGCGTGCGTGCGTGCATGCACAGGAATTGACTTCAGGACCTTAAGCTTACCAGGCAGTTGCTTATGCCCCTGAGCTGTCTCCCCAGCCCTCAGTTCTTGAGTGTAGTCAGTTATAGAGCCTATGACGTCAAGCAGACCTAGCGTCACAGATGGTCTACTTCCGTGAGACTATTACCAGAATTTACTCCATGAGAAAGCTGATGTTTGTGGAGAGGGCAGCTGGCCCACCTGGTAGAGTCGAGAATCCAACTCATTTTCTAGTCTTTATGTCTTCAGGATGCAACTTCATAATGCAGTATCAATCAGCTCTATCAAATACTTCAATAACTTCCTGTTATATGCATGTAAGTTTCTCTCACCAATGGTAATCTTTAGAATTAATTAATCATTATAAATGTCACATAATTAGATGAGAAAAGTGTATTACAGTATTTAAAATCATGGTTTCTTGTGACAAAAATACCTTCCTTGTTTAAGATCTGGCTCTGTTAGTCTTCTGTTTGATTTGGACCAGTTACTAACTTTTAAGTGCCCCGGTTTTCTTTTGAGTAAAATAAAGAGTACCTATTTCTAGCGTAAAGTTAAATTAATTGAAATTTACTGAAGGGGTGGAATGATGTCTAATACATAGTCAGAGTTCAGTTTCTTGGGACCTTGAGCAAACAAATACTAAGCAAGTTTGCGTTCACAGTCAGGATGCAGTTTCAGAGGGACCAGTCTGTCTTCCGTGTTTATTACCCTTCCCCTTGAAGGTCATTCCATCTGATGGAGCTTTAGTTTTCTCCTTGCTGCTTTTTTACCGTGTTGAGAAAAAAATTGCATGGAAGCCCATGGACATTTTCACTGTAGCCACCTAAATGGCAGGATTAGTTTCAAGCACTGATCCTCATCCTGATAGCATTCGTGTGAGTGTGATGCTTTAGGTATCTGATGTTGGTCCTTAATCATTCACTCTTTCTGCAGCCTTTTTATGGAAAATGATAGCTCGCTTGAAAAGTCACTGCATTCCACCAAAAGAAGCATCGAATGCGGTGCTTGACAGGCAGGTGAAACTACCGGTTCCTGCCCTCTGTGAAGCCGGCATCTCCCACGGTGATCTTCCTCTAGCATCAGACGGGGTGGAGAAAACAACAGTCTTCCCAGCTGTCCAACTCTCACATTTTATCCTTCATAGATCAGTGAGTCTAGAAGGAGCCCAAGAGCCCGTGAGTTCTGATGCAGATTTAAATTGCTGGAACAAATGTCTTTTGAAGTTGCAGACATTACTATGCAAAATAGGACTTCCTCAAATGCACTCAGGCTGCGCCTCCCACACTCACGCAGGAAGCTCGCCTGGCTGGCAGGTGCACTTCACCTCCAAGCCCAGCGTCACTGACTGTGAAGGACATGGTCACACTACGGCATTTTCTTAACATCGATTGCTAAACAATAATACTAGCCTGACATCACTGTATTGATGCTCATTGTCACATCAGTTGCTATAGATGTGGAAGATAAAATTATGGAGCCAGTCAGAATTCTTTCACCATCCAAGCCTGCATTTTCCCATTTATCGGATGATGGTTACTGATTTTCATGTGTGCAGGATATAGTAATGTTTTATTTACCCTTAATAAAATCAAGGATGGCCTTCATGCTCCTGAGTCTGGGGGAGTTGTGTTGTTCAAGGTCAATACAAGTTTATGAGAACTCCCGTTTCACTGACTTGGTAAGAAATTTGAAAACGTTTAAGGATCGTGATTCTCGAGATGATATCAGAAATCAGCAGATGTCAAAATTCCCCCTGCGGTGGTGCATTGTGTGCACTTGGCAAGTTAGACTCTGGAGGATTTCAGGACAGAGTCAAGGAGTACTCTGAGCTAGGATTTATCAAAATGTGCTCTCTGGATGGGCGGTGCCAATGCATCTGAGAACTTGCTAGCAACGCACATGTCCACGTTGTGTCCTAGGCCTGCTCAGTCAGAAGCTTTCACCAGGGGGACCCAATAATACGTGATGAGCAAGCTGTCTGGTGACTCCAGTGTGCTAAAGTTTGAGACCCACTGCTCGGTACTAGCTTAAGCACTTAGGAGTTCCGTCAACTGTAAGGACATCTACTTGAACGTTTTCCAGATATTAGAAGCAGAGTCCATGAAAAATTAATTACCGGATTACCACAATGCATTAAATAATTTACTTTGTTTTATCATTAGAAAGTGGATTGTATTACATGGAATATTAATATATGCACATATATTTTTAATGGCCCTGGGGAGGCTCGCTAGATCCCCGCTATGCCCACTGGAACACCTGGATAGACAGCACCAGCCTCCTCTGGGGTGGAATGCCAGAGTCAGGCCCTACCCAGACCTGCTGCAGGGAAATCTGCACTTTTATCTAAAACCTTGTGATTCTTATGCACAGAGAAGTAAGTGGATGGCTAGATCTAGCGGGCCATCTCCCCATAATCCTTCTGGGATAACACTGTCACATAAGTGCATTATCCTGAGAGAATGTGACACTTTGGAACTGCCAAAAGCTGTCCTCCCACCATCATCACCGACTGCATAGTTATCCAAAGCCTGCTTGTTTCTGTGATTTTCTAAACCCCTCAAAATCCACAGTGAGGCTCATTACTTGTGGGGCTTTACTATGTGACAGATACTTGGTGAATCGACTGCTACAATCTTTGTACTACCATCGAGGCTGACGGATGCTTAATGGGCATTTCAGATGTTAGTGCCATATCACCCTTCCAGGGCTGTGCTCTCTGGGAGGAAAGCTAGCTCTCCAAACACAAGGACATGTAGCTGTTAGAGGTGTCATTGCTCAGAGTCTCGAATCAGTATTCAAGAGCTGGCCTGGGAAAGTAAGAGAGTGGAAGAAGGGGCTCCGTTTATGTTTGGATATGGAAACTAATAAAGGTTAAATACACTGATCTGTCCCTGAGGAGAAAACCCAAGATATATTCAAACTTCTAAGTCTATAAATTAAAGAGCTTAAAGCTAAAAGTTACAAAATTCACTGTGGAGTTCAACACTGAGTGGTAACTAAATTTGTTTTAGAGAAATGGTTTATTTGCTTTATTATTCTCTTTTATTGTTGACTTTAAATACACTGCTTGTTCTTTTAAGCATTTAAAAGAGTTCACAGATAATGAAAAACAAGATTCTGAAAGAATAATTACTGATTTCTAAGAGGAAAAACATACATGTATAAGTGAGTGTCTATAAATTTGATGGCCTACAAATTCACTGTGGAGCCACTTTAATCCAGAAAATAGAAAATACTGGACTGTTCAGAGACTATGCTATAAATATGAATAGAGTAGTGAAATTCCATTAAATGTTCCCTGGAAAACCAGGAGACTTTCTTAGCACCTGGACTGAATTTGAAGGAAACTAGACTTGAATTAGAGTTTTGTGTTGAAACCAAGAAAAAGTCAGTGGTTTGGGCAAAATGAAGTGATTTATTTAAAGCCAAAACTTAACATCAAACTCCTAGAATACTAGCAGATGAATCGTAAGACAGGCTCCTATGCGTGTAGTGTATACGCACGCGTGTAACAGGAAAAGAGAGGGAAACAGAGGAGAAGGCGAACTTGGGGTGGAAATGCCTGTCACAGTTCCCTCAACTCACTCCCTTGTTCATAGTCTATAGCCCTTCCTACCCTAACTGCCAGTGCTCACATGGCAATAAACACTAAGGCACAAATTTTAGAAAGTGAGTATGTGCTCATATTAATTTTATTTTTACTCTACACCGTCTTGCTAAAAGTAAATATAAAACTTTATGTAGTCTGGAAAGCATAAAACTATGTATTATGAACCTTCGTGTGTGTGTGTGTGTGTGTGTGTGTGTGTGTGTGTGTGTGTGCTTAAAAGACTATCCATAAAAGCACTCCCTAAAGGAATGCTATTCTATATCCAGACCTTCCCTAGGAACTGACCGTTGAAATGTGATCCAAGACAAATCTACCAAAGAAATCATCTGTCCACTGAACGCAGATAAAGGAAGAGAACAAAGCACCCCTGCTAACGTTTTGATATCTAAAGTGAGACAGTGACAGGCAAATGCATTAGTGCAAAAAGAAGAAATTAGAGGTAGAAGTAGTTGCTCATCAAAAGAACTTGCAAAACTGTATTTTTTATATTTGATATTTCACAAAAGCAACTTGTTTTCCAAATCTATTGGGCACAGAGGCCGGCAAGACAGCTCAGTGGTCTAGCGTGCCTGCTTGGGCAAACTTAGGCAACCACATGGGCCGCGGTTCTATCCCTGGCACCACATGCTATGCCAGCCCCACCCCCAGGGCAGGCTGAGCCGACCATAACATGAATAAAATAAAATAAATAAAATAAAATAAAATAAAATAAATCTTTTAAAAAATCTATTGGGCACCGCCTTCTGTCGTCATCCTAATTGCCTGCAGAGCAAGCATGCAAGGGGGCATGAAGGAAATGTAAACATTTAGGAGCAAAACTGGATTAGGGCCCATTGGTTGCAGAGGAGACACAGGGACACAGTACAGCAGCTCCACTATTAGGAACTTGTCAAAGCAGATCTAGAAAGAGGAGAAATGTTGGATCATAAAAGGAGCTTAAAGGGTTTTTACTAAAGTTAGCAGCAGCAGTCTGGTCTGGTTAATTCCTGATTTGTTTGTGCAGAAGCTTGAACTGAGAATTCCAGCTTGAGTGGAAACAGGAAGGTTGGAGAATCATGGTAGGGAACCTTATTAGGAGAGTGTGGTCAAGGGAAAGCAAAGCTCCGGTCCTCAGGGCAGGGTGGCTGCAGAAATGCTGCAGGCGCTGCCGTATCCACTCAGGGACTCACGCTCTCCTTGCTAATCACCCAGGGATGGTGGTTCATGTGGACCAATAGTCCTTTGGGAAGCTGGGTAACGCAGTTGCTTTTCTCAGTCCAGACAATTCTCACTCCCTGTGAGGTGTGAGTGAAAACAGGCTCTGGGACCTGTGGGTGATGACGAGATGTTTTTTTCCACATGTGAATTGAAGAAGTGGTTCCCAAGCTTAGCTAAAATCAGAACCACCTGCGTGACTTTTTAAAAATAATAGAGTTCTGAGTTTCACACTTGGGATACTGCTTTAGAATTCTTGGGGCTAGAACAAAACATTTCTGCTTTAAACAAAATACCCAGTTATTTTTGATGATCACTTGGATTTGCTAACCAAAAGCTTGGTGTCCATTCATACTGCCCTACAGCTTGGAGTTGTCTTCATGATGATTTGTTTTTAATTTATAATGGAAAACCTGTTCTCAGAAGAGTTGGGAAGCCAGTTAGCACCAGCGAAAGCCTCACAGAAGTTCTAAATTCTTGACTCACCTTCCTAAGGCATCAAATGAAGAACAACAGTAAAGGAAAATTCAACCAGAAAGAAGACATAATAAAACCTAGAACCTAAAGTGTCAGTTTTGAACCCAGAACCAAGCAATGCATTTCAAACTGCATGCCTTACCCACATCCACCGACTGGCAAGCAGTGAGCTCTCGGGAGGGGACATGGGGTCACTGGTAAGCTCTCTTGGGAGATGCAGCACAGCTCCCATGAGTGTCGAACCAGACCATGCCACTGCCACCAGGATGAGCTGCTTCTCCTAGGACTCAGCCGATCACACAAACCACTAGCTCCTGTACACCAAGCACAGCCCCGTGCTTACTGTAGGTGGGCAGCTGCCACAGGCTATAAACTCACTTGGGAGTGGCCTGAGAGGAGGGTCATCCCCACGGTACCCTTGGCTATTTGCTCTGTCTGGAAATACTGTAAGCAAGAGTCATAGTCAGTGCTCAATTCCTTTCTTAGAAGGATGAAAAAGAGTGAACTGGAAGTTTTTTTTTTTTTTAATAATAACTGCAGGGAAGGGACACTTGAAGGACTGTAGTTGCTGTAGAAAGCAGGCAGATGTCTGCATCACAGAGTAATGCCTACCCCAGGGAATCACCACAGAAGGGTCTCATGGCCACACCAAGTAGTGATCCACTTAGCAAAGATCAGAAAGGCTCTCTCTCTTCAGCTGCCCTCTGCTGGTGCCGTGAAAAGCACAGTCACTCTACAAAGATGAAGAGTACTTGTGAGCCCAAAGGAAGGATTTCCTCTCCCTGAGGTGACTGACCAAAGTTCTGATAATGCTGGTGGGAAATCCCCACCATCAGCAAAGACCTGGATGGAGCCCTAAGTTTGGTAGATGAGGAGTAGACTGTAGAAGCTGGAATCTTTCTGCCAAAGGAGGCAGCGAGCCTCTTGCTGGAATCTATGGATTTGCCTTTTTTCCTTACCACTAAATCGCCACCTCAAGTGCCTACCTAGACACGTGTTTGTGC
>PVKN010031260.1:0-12537 GCA_004027915.1 Capromys pilorides | reverse complement strand
AATTCTGAACCCAATATCACTAACTGAAATTGAAAATGTAACAAAAAAAAACCTAGCAACGAAGAAAAATCTAGATTCTGATAGATTCACAGATGAATTCTACAAGAAATTTAAAGAATATTTAATTTCAATTCTGTTCAAACTCTTCAGTGAAATTTAAAGGGAAGAAATTCTTCCAAACTCATTCCTAGAGGCAAATAGTACTCTGATACCAAAACCAGAGAAAGATCCAAATACAAAAGAGAACTCCAGACCAGTCTTGCTAATGAACAAAGATACAAAAATCCTCAGTAAAATACTAGCAAATAAGATGCAGCAAATCAGCTGGCCAAATAGTTCAGTGGATCAAAGCACCTGCAAGTAGGGACAGTGGCCAGTGGTTGAATTCCTGGGCACACTGAGATAGCAATTGAGACTGAGTGTGGTGGCATGCCTGTAATCCCAGCTCTTAGGAGGTTATAAACAGGCAGATCACTATGAGTCTGATTTAGCAGTGAGACCCTGAACACCCAGTAGACCCTTCCCAAAAAAAAGAAAAAGATGCAGCAAATCATCAAAAAGAGTATATATTACATGAGATTCATCCCAGGAATGCAAGGATGGCTCAATAAATGCAAATCCAAAAATGTAATACACCATATCGACAGAGCCAAAGACACAAATCACATAATCATTTCAGTAGATGAAGAGTTTCTTTTTACAAAGTCCGACACTCACTTATGACAAAAACTCTTCAGAAAATTGGAATAGATGGTCTTTACCTCATCTGATAAAAGACATCCATGACAAATCAACATCCAGCATCATACTAAGTGGTCAAAAACCAAAAGCCTTCACTTTACAATCAGGAACAATACATGGATGTCTACTGTCACCACTCCTATTCAATACAGTTCTGGAAACATTAGCCAGAGCAATTAGACAAGAGAGACAAATAAAAGGAAAAGGATTGGAAAAGAAGAAGTGAAATTATCATTATTTGCAGATCACATGATACTCCACATAGAAAACCTGAAAAACTCCACCAAAACACTTATAGATTTAAAAACCAAATTCAGTAGCATAGCAGGATACAAAGTCAACACTTGAAAATCTAAAGCATTTCTATACACAAACAACAAATATACAAACACATTTATAGAGAAATTAGGAAAAACCACTCCTCTCACAATAACATCCAAAAGAATGAAATAGTTAGAAACCAACTTCACAAATAAAGTAAAAGATTTATACATTGAAAATTATAGTATTCTGAAAAAAGAGATTGAAGAGAATTTCAGAAAATGGAAATTCCTTGCTCCTGGACAGGAAGAACCAACATTGTGAAAATGGCCATACTCTCAGAATTGGTAAACAGATTCAATGTAATCCCATGTAAAATGTCATTAATATATCTCACAGACCTAGAGAAAACATTCCTAAAATTTAACTGAAACCAGAAGAGACCTAGAATATCAAAAGCAATCTTGGGCAACAAAGGCAAGACATGAGGCATCACAATTTCTGACTTGAAATTGTATCACAAACTTACTAGGATAAAATCAGTATGCTACTAGCAAAAGAAACAGATCTGAGGGGCTGGTGAGATGGCTCAGTGGTCTAAAGCACCTGCATTGGAAAGTTTAGGCCACCACAGGCACCACGGCTCAATCCCAGGCACCACATGCTGCACCAGCCCCACCTTCAGGGCAGGCTGAGCTGGCCATAACACAAACAAACAAATGAGATTTAAGAAAAATAAATAAATTAAAAAAAAAAAGAAAGAAATGGATCTGAGGATCAATGGAACAGAATAGAAGATGCAGACCCAACTCCAAACACAGTCACCTTATCTTTGACAAAGGGGCCAAACAATGTTCACTGGAAGAAAGATAGTCTCCTTAATAAATACTCTCTTTAATAAAACTAGCTTTCCACATCCCAAATGCTAAAATTAGACCCATGCCTATCATCATGTACAAAACTGCAGGACAAAGTATGTTGAAATCTTCACAAGCACCTGCCTGGCAGTGCAAGGTTGTGAGTTTGAATCCCAGTCCCACAAAAAAAAAGTATGTAGAAATCTTAAAGACATAGGGGAAGATAAAAAATTCATAAACAAAAAACAAACTGCACAGGAATTACTTCAAAGAATAAACAACTGAGATTTCATCTTTTTAAAAGGTTTCTGCATGTCAAAAGAAGTCAATAATACTATAAAAAGAAAATCTACAAATTAGAAAAAATATATTACCTACTGCCCCATATAAAGAATATTTTACAAGTCAGGCATCCTCAGTTTAAAGAACCAATCCAAAAATGGGCATCCAAGATGAATATACCTACACCTCACAAATGAAGAAATACAAATGGCAAATAAATATATGAAAAAAATGTTAAACATTCTTGGTTAAGAGATGAAAATTAAAACAACACTGAAAATCCATCTTATGCCAGAAAGAATGCCTATCATCAAGAAGTCAACCAATAACAAATGCTGGAGGAGCTGTGGGGAGTGCAGACTGGTACATCCATTATGGAAATCAGTGTGGAGATTCCTCAAAAGCCTAGGATTATAAGTCTCATTCAACCTGGCTATTCCTCTCCCACATGTTTTTCCAAATCAACTGAAAATATCATACCACGATTATTTATGTTTATAGCAGTGCAATTTGTCATAGCCAAATCTTGGAAGCAACCCAAATGCCCATCACCTGAGGAATGGATAAAAAAAGTTGTGGTATTTTTATCTAATGGAGTGTTATGCCACTATGAAGAAAAAGATAAAATTGAAGCTTTTACAGGTAAATCAATGCAGCTAGAGACCATACTGGCAAGTGGAATAAAGCACACTCGCATGTACAAACATCATATTGTCTTGCGAGTGCAAGACATGTAAGAGTAAACAAACAAAAAAAAATCCGAAAGATAACAATAGAAACTGTGAAAGGGAAACAATCTGTTCAATGGGAAAGAAAAACTGGAATGAAGAAAGGACAAAAGAAAGGCATAGTTATGTATATTTGCAAGATGACTTAGACAGTGGTACTGCTGATTTCTGCTGTTCTATTGTAAGGAGCAGTTAATGCTTAAAATTTTCTCTTTTTAAATTTCTTATACTCTTTAAACAATTTTGCATGTTCGTATCTGGTAACCTAAACAATTACTTTAGAACTTTAGAACAATGATTATCAAATTCCTATTATTTTGTTCAGTGAAATTCCTATCACTTTTAATGTTTTTTCTTTGTTTTTTTATTCCATATTCTCTTCAAAAAACTGATGCTGAGAAAAGTGAGTACTCATATGCCAAATACTGACCTAGAGTCTTGTTACTCTGACCAAGAATCAATTCAAAATGAATCACAGACCTAAGATGTGAAGCTTGGTAACTGCCATAAGAAAACAGGAAATAACCGAAGTCATGGGCAAAGGCAAAGACTTCCTGACTCACTCCAGTAACACAGGAAACAATACCAAGAATCAGTAAATGATATTACATCCGATTAAAAAGCTTCTGAACAGCAAGAGGCTGGGAAGGAAGCAAGGGCATGTACACACATAGAAAAGAAACTATTAGAGAAGAGAACCAGGGGAAGGGAGTGCACTGGGTTACAGAAATGATGGAAGCATGCTTCATTCACAGACCTATTGTTCCGCATAACTAATATCCACTAATGAACAAGTTGCAGAAACTGATTTCATGTTTTTACAGAAAGAGGTACAGGGGACAGTGGGATTAGTCCTGAGTTCAATTCCCAATACCAGAAACAAAAGAACTACAAAGCCATACTGCAAAGAGCATAGACAGAAGAGAAGATTAGGGTCATATTTTTGTTGTTGTTGTTCTTTTTTTTTTTTTTTTTTTTTTTTTTTTTGTGGGATCGGGAATTGAACTCAGGCCCTTGCACTTGCCAGGCAAGCACTTACTCTACTGAGCTGTCTCCCTAGCCCCTGGGGTCATATTTTGTATAGGGATAGCAAGGCAAATTTTTACTGTACCAGGATCTGTGGGGCACTACAGGGCATCGATACACAGGAGGAAATGAACCTGTCTAGACTAGAACCTGGAAAGTGGCTGCAAAGTGCTGGGCATATGGCAGCTGCAGGCCTGTTTCTCCTAGGGCAGAACTAAAGGCTTGCTGCAAATGTGGGATGCACAGATTAGGCGCCTTTCCTGGTGGCCATTCCAGAGCACCCTCTTCCTTCTTAAACAGGCCACAGCACCTCTATGGTGGGAGCTTAGAAGGTGTCACTGCCTGTGTGCACTAATGTTGGAGTGGAGAAGGACAGTTTCATAGCCAGTAAGGACACTGCAGCAAGTTGTCTCAGTCTACCACAGTCATGATGGGTGGCAGGGGGTGAATGGGGACAAAGGCAAGGGGTGCAATGGTGACAGGCCAAGCCACAGGCCCCCTCTAGTGAGCAAAGGAAAAACAAGAGTCAGATCCTCTATGCCCTGTTATTTCCCTCTAAGTAGTGTCAACCTCCCTAACCTTAAGTGAGGCAGAATGGTGAAGGTCCAGTTTCTGTAACGGTTTCAAAGCTGATCTGGGCCATTTGTCCCTATCTACTACAGGTTGGGTCCTGGATCCTCAGCAGAAACTGGTCAGAAGCCTTGCAGCATCAGCAGCTTAACCTAAAATGTCTTTAGTCTGAAAGAGACAAACTTTACCAACACTTTGAAGATATAGGGTAGTATGACTACTGCAGTGGAACTTCATTTCTGTCCATGACATCACACCCTGACACTGGAATATCAAGTATCTCCTCCTCACTGTGTTTTTATCATAAAAACTGCCTCTAAGACTGCATCTGGCATTCTTTTTTTAATTCATTTTAATGAGAAAAAGATAAAATAGCAATGAAACAGTTTCAAAACAGGTTAGTATGACAGTTACAATAATTAGTACACTGCATATTGTTATCTTCATAGTTGTTATTCAGGGGACAAGATGCAGACATGATACCTTGTCTAAACACAGTACAAACCTTTCTTCTCAATGAACTAAGAGAAAGTAGCTGTATATGTATCCTAACTATTTTGTATATGTATATTTCTTTCACACATATAAAAAAGGTCCTTTATTTATATCCCCTATTTTTGCTTTGTTTTGTCAGAGATGGATGTTCCATTGTCATTAGAGAAGCTGTATTTGGAGAAGTCTTTACAGGATCTTTTCACACTTGATGCCAGACCAAAGATTGTAGGTACCTGAATTCAGCAAAATAATCCAATATAGTCCTATAGTCCTTAATAGTAGTGAGTTATCAGTACAACTGGCAATTGTCCAAAGTTGTTGACATGAGATTTTTTCACAAGGACAAACTACTGGGAATACCCCTCCATTTTGCGATGCTGTACTATCACCGGCTCCCAGCCAGCCATATTCTGCTGGGTAGCAACTCTTCCTCAGAGATGCCTCCCGCCTTATACCCTGAGGGGTTTTCTATACAGAAGCAAACTGCTCCTCTGGCAATTGAGGTGATTTATAGCTGGCTAAACCAATCTATTATAGTAGTTATTCTAAAGCTCAGTAATTCCTGAATTTGAATTGGTCAAATGGAAGCCACTTCCACTTTTGTTGTCCTTACAAATTAAGCCCATAGTAAATATGCTTAGGTTTGGACATACATTTCATCCAGACACCTCCATAACTATGACTAGCATTCTATTAGGAAGTCCTTGGGGTGAGTGCCCAAAATTAAACCTTTCTCATCTGCCAGTGCCATTTATTCTCCAGCTATAGAATCTCTTCTGCACTAAACTAACACCTGTCAAACAGGATGAGAATGAGAAGGACAAAGTATATGATTCCCTCCTCTACAATTGTGATACTTTAGAAGTCATAGTCAAAGTGACCTTTGTAGACAACTCAGAGCTCAGGAGTGGGTGAAGGTGCCCAGTGGATCCATAGCTGAATGTACAGAATGGTGCATAAAGTTCATTCCAAGGCACCACCGCTTACTGAGAGCAGTAACTTGATGGCAACAAGAGAGAAACTGAACCTCACCCTGATAGCAGCAGCTATACTCTTGGATTATGTGAACCACATCCCATGAACACATATATGTATAGAGTAATGGGGTTCATTCACACAAAAACCGCACCAAGTGGAAAGCTGGTGTTTTCAATGTCCACCTGTGGTAGGAAGGAGATCTCCTTTCTGATAGCATCACCAATACCTGCTCTGAGTGTGGCAGAAAGTACTACCTTGTTCAACCATCAGATCCGCTCTGCTCCATGAGACTGCACATCACAGCTACCTTGGCCAATGACAGGCCAACCAAGCAACCTGTTCCTCCTCTGCATGTACATCTGCCCAAGCCCCATCACTTCCTCTAATGGGATACCCACATGCATCAGCAGTGCCATCACTCCCTCCAAGTGCTGCATCCCTCCTCATCCCACCAAAGCAAAATGGGAGCTGAATGAATACTGGATAGAGGAATACACTGCATGGACCCAAAACTACTGCCCTAACACTGCCCCAGATTCCGGAGCCATTCCCAGCTCACTGCCTAGTAACTATGTAAACACTAGAATGACACATAGCCAGACTGCTGACATCCCTCACAATACTACTGATAAGAGACAAATGCCCCACATCAGTGAAGAGGAAGCCCACGCTGATCAGTCACAGACCCCTAGAGAAACCCATTAACACAATCTGCTTATAGGAATACCCTGAGGGGCTCATGAGATGCCCCTGTGCCTCAACTGCTGTGTTCTTCTGATCAGAGGACTGCAGAGCACTGCTCTAGAGGTTCCTGCATCACCCTGGCCCACATCGTTCCTGGTGCCACTGTCAGAGCTGCTCTTCTGAGCACAAGCTACCATCATTTTTAGTACAGTCATTCTCAGCTTTTGCTTCATCCCTTGACCACCTTTTGCAACTCACTTTCCCCTTCTTGCACAATTTCACTACTCAGAATTCTTTTTATCTAAACATATTCTCCCTCCACACCCCTTTTTATTTATATCCCATTCATTTCCTCTCTGAATCTAAACTGTACATGCTCCTATAGCTTTCTCAGCAAAATGGAACTCATTTTCCTTCTGTATCCAACCTTCTCAACACAGGAACCTTACAGCTTAACAATGGGCCTCTGGTCACCTGTGATGCCCCTTTGCCTTTAAGATATCTTGGCCCTAGTGGGGGAATCTGTACTTTCAAAGACAACCTGGAAGTCTCCTCACTAGGAGAGACTTGTAGCCAGTGCACTCAGACAATGAGGCCATCCCAGTGCCACTGTATGTAAATACTAGGAGAAATGGTACCAGCCAAGGCACGTCTCCTATTCTCTGCATGAGAATCCATAGTGCGGCCTGAGATGACTTACAGTAATAAAGGGGAACAATAAATCTTTTCCATACCAGATGAACCCAGGCATGCAGTTGTAGCAAAAGCCAGTCATTCCCCCAAAGACCTTCAACTGCCTCTGTGCACCTTTTTAACTTAGATGGTTATCAGAACATCAGTAATGGGGACAGGAAGTAAGTGCTACAGAACTTGATCAACTACATGCTATGTAAGTGAGAAAAAACACGTGCCTAAGCAGAGTTTTTGTCACAAATTTTCCAGTATCTAAAAGATGATTGACACTTTTCTTTAACTGCCAGACAAACGGTTAAGCAGGGCTCCTCCAGGTGATGGCAATATCCGCAGGCTGTGGTGGAGCATGGGAAACACTGGCACTTACTCAGTCCAGCAGCTGGGTCTCTGTTTTTACCCTGGGCTTGATATGAGTTATTCCCCTACTTCCAAAGACACACACACACACACACACACACACACACACACACACACACCACTTTCTACCTAATCTTGTCAAGTAAATTTTGGAGCAGCTTATGAGTTACCATGAGGTAACTTGATTTGGCAGTCAAATTTTATCAGCCAAAAGCTATGTCTTTCTCGCTGATCTCTTATCTCATTTGCCCTTTGTGCCTGTTACAGATCTTGAAGGCCTCCTCCATTGAGGTTGACAAGAGAGTTTGGAGTCCTGACTCAAGTGTTTGTAATCTTCCTCTAATATCTGGAACAGATTATATTATAAAATACATGGGACCATTTTCACAATTGATCATCCACAATCTGTAAATAGGAATTCTTGGGTTTTGCAACTGATGTTTTATGAAATGTGATCTTATTTGTGTCTCAATAATGTTATGTGAGGTTTCCAAAAAGCTTTCTGAGCTGGTGTAATCTATCCATTTTGAAGGAATTCTCCAGACAATTTAAGGTAAATTTTTATGCAAAACTATTTGCAACCAGTTAAGACTACCCTAAGAACAATGGAAATCTCTTAAAGACTTTCAACTGATGGAGTTGTATCATTAGTTTTGAATACAGGGAGGACCACTCTGGTTTCAAGGTGGACATTACATTGAAATAGGACAGACCAGTCAGAGAAAAAAAATCTTTTAGTAAGTTAAAAGTTACAGCAATGCTTTAGGCAAAAGATGTTCTAGATCACAGTATTGACAACGGGAACATGTAAGAGTTGACCAGTTGGTGGCATATTTAGTCGGTAGAGCTAATTATATTTTTAAATGTTTTTAATATGCCTCCTCTGTGCCAAACACTCTCATGAGTTTTAGAGATTCAACAGTCTATCTGCCCATGTAACATTTTTACTTAATGAAGAATAGGGCTGGTGACATAGCTCAGTGATAAAGCATTTACATATCATATGTGAGACACTGGCTTCCTTCCCCAGGACACTGCTACCTCTGTTCACAAACTTAATTCTTTCCATGATTCTGGTCACAAAATAAGTTAGACAAAAATCAAAACAAATTTATGGGTTAGGTTCAATGCTAACCTTATGACGAAATGTGAGTAGTTTTCATCCAATTTGGTGTGCAACCAGAAGTGTGAAGAAAACTGAGTTCATAAACTGCATTGTACTGCACCATACTAAACTGCACTGCACAGTAATTTTAAGTAGGTATATTAGATGAAATATTCATGACACATTAAAGTATACTGTACCATAACTTTATTATAGGCAACCATATTACATCACAGTATGTAACTATGTATTAAGAAATATATGCTATAATGGCTGTTACTAAAATACATAGTGATATAGTATGTCATGATATGTGGTTTTTTGCAAGAGAAAGAATATAATAGAGAACACATTTTACAATATTGTTTTATAATGAATCACCCAAAGAATTATAAACAACAAATACAGGAAACCTACCTACAGACTAAACACTAATGCTCCAGCTGAGGGCCTGGATCCTAATATCCTACGTGAGTCCAGATGAAAACCTAGAGCTCATAACAATGCCTGCCACATGCCCAACTGGAGATCTAGAGCCCACAACAAAGTCTCAGGCAGGTCTGCTTCACGGATCAGGGATGGTGAGGCCCAAGTATCAGTGGTGGAAGCTAGAAAGTCTATGCCAATGGAATGCTAAGAGATCTGAACTAGAGCTAGGAAATAACACTCAAGGTAAGCACCACAGCTCCCCCAAAAGCACTGTGGCCATCTTCAGCAATAGTGAGGTCCCAAGCTCCTCCAGCAATGAGGAAAGCTGAGTTCTCATCAGGAAAGCCAATGCCACAAGTTTCACCATGAGGCTGAGCAATGCAACATCTTCCCCTCCCAAGCTAGAAAGCAATGCTCAAAGATAAGGACCAAAGCTCCTACAAGGTTCATCAGGAAAGCCACCATGAGAAGGTCCTCCAGCAGAACAGCCCAAGAAAACTAACAGCTTCCAACCATGGATAAAGTTCAGTAGCATAAGTGCCCGCCTGGCAAGTACAAGGTTCAGACTTCAATCCCTGGTACCGCAAAAAAAGGAAAAGAAAAGAAAGGAAAGGAAAGGAAAGGAAAGGAAAGGAAAGGAAAGGAAAGGAAAGGAAAGGAAAAAAAGTAAAGGAAAGGACTTCTGGGCTGGTATGGCTCAGTGGGCTAAAGTGCCTGCTTAGGAAAGGTTAGGCAACTGCACGGACCACGGTTCGATCCCTGGCACCACATGCTGCGCCAGTCCCACCCCCAGGGCAGGTTAAGCCAGCCATAATATATATAAAAGAAAAAAGAAGAAGAAAACTAGCAGCTTCCAATAGCTCCAACAGCTTCTCCAAACAGCATCCCTAACAGTGTTTCACCAGCTTCTCCTGTTCTGCCCTTATGCTGCTGGCAACAGCCCTCAGGTGGCCTCCCAAACCCAGCACCATGCTAGTTCAATTCACTGGGTATAAGAAGTTAACCACCAGTTAGCTATCCACCAGATGGTGCATGCTATAATATATTCCTTGACACATAGGTTAGATTATGAAACACGCCCTCTGAATACAAATATCAGCTGCCTGGTTTGCATAAACAAGTTGAAATCTTTGTGAAAATAGAAGGAAGAAACAAACAGCAAATAAATGAGTGTATACAGAAAAGAAATAAGAAATAGTTGGAGGATGAGCTACCATAGTTCTCATTAACCCCAGAAATAGAAAATATAAAAAGGAATGCCCACGTGATGGAATGTAGAAGCCCCTTTCCTCATCCTTCTATTTCAAAAGACTCCTTGGCAAGCCTGACAAAATTACAGAACAGAAACATACACACAAATTTTGCATATAGTGTCTAAGCTCACAAACACCTTCCCCCCAGAGCTCTGCTGGGTGCAACATCACCAAGTAAGAGAAAGGCATTTGCACTGGAACCCAGCTAACAGTTCCCTTTGCAGTGGAGGAAAAGAGGGTGAACCTGGTTATTTTTCCAGATCTGCTTTTTTGGATGTGAGCAGGAAGGGGGAGGAGACAGAACCTTGTGGCAAGAGCAGGTGCAACCCTGAAAAGTGCTACACAAGAGTCACACTCTCACCTCCTAAAAGCCTAAATGCAGAGAGCAGAGATGGGACAAAGCATATGCGCCCCACTGCTTCTCACGGCTGAGCCCAGGGAAGAGTGGTCTCATCAGACATATGAGCAACTCTGAAGTTACCCATTTATTTTGTGCAGCCAATCTAGTCATGCTAAGGATAATATTTTGGACTAAACTCTCACGTCTATAATCATGACATCTGATAAATGCTCTTTGAAAACCCAACTCATTTCTGCCTCACAATCTTGGAGGAGACTTGAAGGATGCTATACAACAACCCCACAGACAGTCTTTTAAAAAGTACCCCAAGGCAAGGTTGATCTTAACTCAAACCTTCACCCTCCCAGTTCTAGGTGATTAGCACACATCAGCCAAGTAAGCCTGTGATTCTTATTTTCTTATTTGGAACAGGTATAAAACACCTCCCATTAAACAGATTTCAACAAGTTGAAATGGAACACATGTACTGGGCATTCAGCATAGTATCTGACAAAGTGAAGATATTTAAACAACAGCAATAATGGAGCAGAAAAGCAAAATGGTGATTCTTCTGCTAATTATTTATGATACTGTTGCTTCTACTGCCCATTCACAAGCTATATCCTGATGAGAGACTAAGTTTCTTTCTTGCTTCTGGGATGAGCAGGTTCCATACAAAAGACAGCAGGTTCTATATGAAAATATACAAGGTATTTGGTGAAAAGTTGTCTTTATGTCCTTGAACAGAGCACAAAGGCTATCATGTCTCCCTCCCTCTGTGTACTATTAAAGTCTCCATCTCTGGAAAGGGACACAAAATATTTTAAAACAGCACATGGAAAAATGTCATCCTCCCCAAGCATCACCTCCAAACCTGAACATCAGATGAGAGAGAGAGAGAGAGAGAGAGAGAGAGAGCGAGAGAGAGAGAGAGGGAGAGGGAGAGGGAGAGATTGAGATTCTAGGGATTAAACCAAGGCCATTCTCACTGAGGTACATTCCCAGCTTTATTTATTTGATTCAATGTTTCACTAAATTGTGAGGTTGGTATTGAATGTCCAATTCACCTGCCTCAGGTTCCCATAAATGTTGAAGTTTAGGCATGCACTACTTTCCCTAGAAAAGCCCAGTGTTGAATCACAAATTCAGTTATAATTACTACAGAAAGAAAGCAGCCCTTCCAGAATTCTGTTAGGGAAGAGGCAGGGATAATGCTGACTCACCCTAAAATGAGTGCTTTCTTTTCACTTGTGAAATACTCTGAGATATCTCAGCCTAGGTCACAAAGATTACTTCTGGAGCTGGAATATACCTTATTCATCACCTGAGATGAAATCAATAGTTTTATTCTACCCTTGGCATAAAGGAGGCCTTGACAGGTCAAAATGCTTGCTGCCTACACCTAGACCATGAGCCCAGCTCTGCTCACTGCCAAGTCATGTGTTGTGTCTTCCCACCCACAGTCTTTGACAAGAATGAGATGTTCTGTGAACTAAAGAGCGTCAGTTTAGTTCATTGTCTTAAGAGTAAATTAGTTCTTCTGCCTTAAACTTATGGAACCAACTACGAGTTAGAAGTACTCTGAAATTCTGCCAGTTCTTAATGAAAACTAATCAAAGACACAGTGTTCAGCTACTTAATGAAGATCTCTCCTGCCAAGAAAATTCTAGTTGTTAGAAAATGAGAAAGATGCATATACTTCAACATCTTACATGTCCTTAAAAATTCAAAATAATTA
>PVKN010031259.1:0-12537 GCA_004027915.1 Capromys pilorides | reverse complement strand
CTTTTCTTTATCCTCACTTTAAAAAATTAAACAAAACACCCTAAATTACCTTTCGTTTGACTGTTTTGTTATTTCCTTCTTCATTTTTAGCATTGTTTTCTTTTTTTAAATTGTAAATATTAGCAGAGTCCTCAGTGAATCCTTTCTTGCCATGGGAAAGATAAATTCATTTTAATTTGGCATTTCTTGCTTATAAAATTTTTCCAGGAGGTGGCGCTAAAGCACTATGGAAAGGTTGAATCACAACCATCAATTTTGAAAATGTCACCTGGAAAAAACCTCTGAGGGGTCCCGAGGTTGCTACGTGTAAAGAAGGTATGTTTGCAAACAAACAAAAAAAACATTTTACATTTGGATAAAATCTTAAGACTGCATAGATTTACACTACTGCCAATAGTTTAAAGCTTTTGTCTACAGAGAAAATCAATATTGTAAAAATAGTAGGAGTTTGTATGAATATTCGACTCTGTTGGGGAGAATTAATTGAGACAATCTTTGTCTCCAAAGGGTTTGCTAAGTGTTGTATGAAATATTATGTTAAATCTGCATAAAATCGGAATTAAAAATGTATTTATTAGTATCCATATGGTTATGCTCTCATTGTGGCACCAGGGAATTGGTGCGCATACTCCAACTCCTATTAGTGTTAATGGGAATTATATGTGTAAATCCCCAAGCCCCAGTGCGCAGAGATGAAAATCTCCACAAGGATTGTAAGTCTGTATTTGTACTGCTTTTGCTTATGAAGAAACTCGAAGTCTGGTGGCTGTTGTTACCTCTTTAAACTTAGTGGGGTAAGTTACACCTGAAACAACAGACCCGAAGTGTTCTTTATTCCAGCTGAACATTCCTTTTTGTGTGATGTTCAATTTGGAGCCAAAAGCTAGAAAGGTTTCTAGAATTGCCAACTCTCAATCCTGGAACTCAGCCATCCCTAAAGAAGCGCTGTAGCTGTTCCCATAGTAGCAAAGGTTGCTCCTGGGTCTCGCTTCCAAGAACAAAAAATATCTTCCTTTGATGCCAGTGCTAGCACGCGAAAACCCACAGAGCTTTGTTCTTCTCCCTGGTCCTTACCTAGCAGCTTCGTCAGCTTCCCACGGCGGGGCTGCTCAGCCTCACCGGTGCCCGCTCATTGCTGCCCGGTCCTGGAATGCTACCTGGACTGGCAACTGCTCTATGCTGGCCATGGTGGATGTGGGTTCTTTTCATAACACCCGGGTCCAGGCTGCAAGTGCCAATGTGGGCTCCACAGCAGCCACCAACCAGCAGCGCCTGATTGACAGGGCTGCTTTGGCACTGAACTGGGAAAGTGAAGGGAGGATTTTGACAGCTGGGAGACCTCTTAGCCTGCAGCCCTGGAAGATACATGTGCGTGTCTGTGTGTGTGTGTGTGTGTGTGTGTGTGTGTATGTGTGTATGTGTGTGTGTGTGTGTGTGTGTGTGCACGCCAAAAACAGAACCCTTGCATCCAGGAATGCAAGGAGCCAGCCAGTCTTCTTCTCAGTGGACTGTCTTTTCTGGCTGTTTTCCTAAGCTGTGCCCTGCTAAATGACTAAGTAATACTGCTTGAAAAATCTGTGTGGTCTCCATGCAGCTGCGTTCTCTGCCTCCAAGGCTTTCTGGCCTTAGTCAGAAACTCTTGAGAACAGACTTCCAGTAGCTGGGGGCTTCAGTTTTCTGTCAATAGATAAGCTGATTAGCCAACATTTATTGAGTGGCTGTGATGTGGCCAGCATTCTCTCAGGCTGATTTTGCGAGGGATCAGGTGAAAGATGCCCATTCTTTTTCTATTTCTTTCCTAAGTCCCTTGATTCTGACTAATTGAGTTTGAAAGGTAATAACCTTTAGTTTCCTTTCCTGTCTCTGGGTTGGCAATATCAACCATCGCTGGCTCGGTATGTTTGCTAAGGTGATAATTGTCGCGGATCTGTCTAGCCTTCACGTGTAATGAGGAGGATTCATGCGGTGTGGCTGGAGACAGTGTATATTTCAGATAGGTAACTCTTTTTACTTTTAGGAAAGAGAGTTTTTTATGTTAGCCTGAAAACTCACTCTTCTTTATATCTTCTAGGTTTTTAATTTCTAAAGTAAGAGGGAATAATTCTTTTCTGCCTTTTCCACTTCATGCTTAAGACAGAATGGAAAACCAACAACAACACCATATGCTTAGCAATGATTTGCTTCACTGGTGGAGCAAATTGGTTGTGGACAATGGCTGACTGCAAGTGACATCGCCTAATAAGGGAAAGAGGTGTTTTATTGATTATAAGACAAAAGCACCAAAAGTGAATTTTATCCCTTTAAATTTTATTGACTCTAAAATAGAGGCCTTGCATCCCTTATGTTTGAATTTGGTCTAATATTACAATTACATTTACTTTCATGCTTCTTAAAAAAGGAATATAAATTTATTCATAGAAAATCCATACCTCTTCTTAGCATGTACTTTGCCCTGGAATATTTATATACTCCCACATGCAAAGAAAATCTCAAGCAAAGAGATACCTACATTTTAATTTTAAGGCATTGCTGAATTTTTTTTTTTTTTGATTTGACATCATTACCTGCAAGTTGAATATACAAATATTTCTTTAGCACAGGATCCTGAATTCATATTTCATGTGCCATATTTCAATCTTTAATCCTGTAATATTGCTTCAAATAACAATCTACTTACTAGTTTCTGGCTTCAGGTCACCACTCAATGAGAAGTGACAGGCAGTGAAATCAGAAGAAGTCACTGGCAGGTAGATAATGGATGTCAAAGAAAGCCTGCATGACTCACAAACAGCCAGAGTCTATAAATTATCCAGTAAACAAATATTTTCTGAGCACTGCACTAGGCAGTGACCGAGATAATCACCATTCTCAAAAAAAGTTGTCACTGTTCTCAAGGGGCTCATGGTCTAGCTAGGAAGGTTGATGCAGAGCAGCTACAGGAGCTCATAACTGCCATAAACCTGGTGATTCTAAATGTCACATACCTGCTACACACCCAATATTCACCATCTTGCTAATCTTCCAAATCACCTCATGAAATTTATACAGTGGTCTCTGTTTTTATCAGTGAGATAATTAAGGCTCAGAGGCACTACACCACATGGCTAAGGGGTAGCTCGTCAAGGAACGAAGGCATCAGTGTAAGCTAGACTGTCAGAGATGGAGCGCTTCCTCTGCATCCTGCCTGTTCCTCCTCAGGGGAATGCAAATGTTCAAGTCACATTTTCTTGCTGGAACAGCGAGGTGAGCAGGTAAGACTTCACAGAGGAGGCATTGCTTGGGACTGGGGAATAAATTTTCTTGGCATTTTTCATTGGCTAATTAAAAAAAAGAAGTGCTGGAGTGTTGCTAGGTAGTTTATATTTTATTCCATTTCAAGTTGGGAAAATACCTTGCTTCAAAGCTTTGTTGTGTGTATTTTTTTGTGGGGTGGATCACATTGTAGGCAATTTGGAGAAAATGTTTATAGTTGTACAGGCTGAGAATCTGGTCCTTCCCCAACACATATTTTAACATATAGCAAAACACAGCCACAATATAGTCCTGCTGTTCACCAAGCAAAGCTTGATTCTGGGACATATAAAGAGGAGTGTTACTGTAGGAAACTTGAGTTAATCCCTTCATGGTCCTTAGCAGTCACAATGCTTTTATTAGAGCTTCATGTTTACAACTGGCTGAAGCAATTTAAACAAGATATGTGGAAACTGAGAGAATTCAGAGGGGAGTCAAGAGTGGTGTAATGATTCCTCAGTCTGCTTCATGTAAGAAAAGAATTCAGTTCAACAAACACTCACACGCAAGGTACCATAGGAAAGGCACTGCCCACACCAGCTGGGTCCACATCTGTTTTACTAATTAACAAGTCTGTAGTTCTTAGCCCTGCTTGGGATACACAGGAGCGATTCAGTCCATATGTCATGAGTTGGATCAATGACCCTAATTCTGGTAAGGGTGCAAATGTTAAAGAAAACCTACAATATGAAGAACATGATATAATAGACGTAGTGAATTTGTCAAAGAGAGAAGAAAAGGATTCATCCAGTTTAGGTTATTGCTGAAGATGCGGTAGAGAAAGACACCAGGTGTCTGAGGGGTGGACTACCTACAGGCTTCATGTGAGACAGGGATTTCAGCCTCTAGGATCAATCTGTGAAACAGAACAAAAATAGGATAGTTTAGGCCCATGCTGAGGAAAAGTGTGGTGCTCAATCTGTGATACAAACTTCATGGGGAAGAAGATGATAAGAAATTAAGGTGATCTCAGATTGCAAAAGGTTGCGTGTCAGGTTAGGAACTTTGTTTCTTAGACAGCTGAGATTATTAGAACTATAATTTATCAAATGAGGTTAAGATCAGGTTTTATAGTGATTAAATATACAGCTAACACACACTATCTTACTTGATTCTCAAAACCCCATGAAAGTTTAGGGATTTCAGTAATATTTCCAAGATATTTAACTCATCTTATTAGTAGCATAACATGAGGATGCAGTGAATCGGACACATGAGCTTAACTATAGCATTGTTTGTCTTGTATGAGTAGTCTAAATTGTCAAGAGCAAAATAAAAGATAAATAATAGGAAGTGAGGGACAGATCTTTTGTCTTCAAATGGGAAGGCGATCCTGAGATGGAGGTAGGAGAAGAAAGAGAGGGGAAGGCGGGTGAAAAGAGGAGTTAAATCGTGGACCATTCTCACTCATGGAATGTAAACATTTTGCACTGCAAATGTAGACTATTAAAAAATAACAAATCTTTCTGGACCTAAATATGCCTGTCCCCAGATTCAGAGTTCCTAGCTATTAAATCAAATCCATCAGCTATCAGTAGATCTTGGAGGAGAGGAAGTGATACAATTGGAGTCATATTATCACTTGGAAAGATGCATTAAAAATAAGGGAAAGTAAAAGCAATAAAACCAAAAAGATTGCTACGATGGTCAAAGCAAAGCATCATCCAGAACATCCTGATAAATATGAGATTTGAAGTAAAGCTAGTGCCAGGATTTACAGCCGGGTCAAAGGTCATCTATCAAAGACTCAGTTTAAATAGAAGAGTGTACTTATCATTAGTACTATTAACCAAATCATCCAGTTTTGTTTTTTACCCTTTTCTGATACACTAAATGTACTTTTTGCACTTGGTCTAGGTAGGGTCATGTTGTTAATTTGTAATAATAGGTTTTATGTAAAAGTGAAGTGCATTGCTTTTTTCTTGACAATTTAGTCACCACTCTATGACTGCTAAGAGTTCCCTTTTTCTCCACAGCTGTGGGGAGAAACATTTGAGAAGGTGACATCTCTTCTAGCCTGGTCCTTGAGTGCCTGCAAGGGGCGGAGAGCTGTTGACCTAGAAGGGACCTGTACATGACAAAGAACTCTCACCTGCAGCAAGCCATGGTCTTGGTTTATAGTTTGCTCCAGAAAACCTAACACAGGCAGTGAAAGGACTGGCTAAGAACCATTAAGTATTTACTATGACATGCACTTTTCAAGAGTTATTTTAATTAGTTGCCAAAAGGAATCACTTAAGTTCACATAATTTCTAGCCTTCTATTTAGATGAGAATAAGATGTCGCGTTGTTCATAGAGGCAGCTAAATGTAGGCCAAGTACTCAAGTCAGGATTTTAATGTAAACAATTTTTTTCTAGTGTATGTATTCTTGTTTATCAATTTCTCCTTCTGTTGCGTTTCCTTGTCAGGATATCTGGGCTAAGGTCAAATGTGAGTAGCTGAAAGGAAAGGAACAGGATTTTTGAATTTGTATTGAGAAGGAATTACAGTTTTGAATATTTTTATATAGAGTTAGCAGAACTTTGAGAAATGTTATGTTACTCAAAACCAATGTGGTAGGCAGGGTACTGTCCTTCCAGAGACATCCACAATGTGACCCTTTGTTTACAAGACAAAGAACTTCACCAGTAAAATCCTTCAGATGGAGGATTTTTTTGGATTTTCCGAGCATGACCAAAAGAATCATAAGAATAAGGGGGAAAAAGAAAGAGGTGATGAAAATGGCAAGAAGAGTTTTGAGAGTCGGAGAGCTAAAGATGCTACGTTGCTGGCTTTGATGATGAAAGGAGGGGCTAGAAACCAAGAAAGCAGCAGCCCGTAGAAGCCAGGAAAAGCAGGCAACAAATTCTCCTATGGATTCTATGAAAGAGCACAGTTCTATCAACTCTTTTTGCCTTAAGACCTCAGGATCAATGAGGTAATAAATATCAATTGTTTTGCACTATTAACTTTGAGGTAATTTATTACAGTGTGGTAGGAAACTAGTATATCAACAATAGATGACTCAGAAATTCATCTGAAGAGACTTGAACACTGATGTTCAGGAGCTGAAGAGATAACCCTGACAGGGGCTGTGAAATAAAATGGGAAGGGCTAAGAACTGAGTGTTGAATAAGTAAATTAACTTCAAGAGGAAGACAAGGAAAGAAGACAAAGGCAATGCTAACTCAGAATGGGCAACTTTTGCAAAAGGAGAGGCCAGATGGGGCTAGGTATAGGTCTGCTATTGGTGGTCTGCAAGGGATAGTACAATTGATTCATCTTCCACCACAATATTAAGGTCTGAGAACCTCAAATGTGCTCTTATGAAGGTCTGACCCTTATGAAGGCTGGGAGTGGTTGTAATACTAATAATCACTGTCAACACCACATTGACAATTGATGGTAGGTTGAATAGCGTTTTCAGTATTTCTAATCCCAAACATAAAACAGTCCTCTACCTGTATGGGTTTTTAAAAATTTATGTAAACAATGTATTTGGTACAGGGTCTCATTACACAGCGTGGACTCAGTACTGACTATTATTTAAGGGAAAAGCCAAACAATAGAACCAATTTCATTTCAGCTTCTTGTTAATTCACTTAGTAAATGTGGAAAATATTAAAAAATATTATTCATGTTGAGTTTTCTATTTTCTTTCTTTTTTTCCTTCCTTCTTTCTGTTTTCAAAAAAAAAAAGGCATTGGGTAGCATTTTTATCTTACAGCCACCATGAAGATGAGGGAAACTCAGTTCAGAAAAGAACAAATGATTCTCTCCTCTTACCAGATGGGAAAGGTAGACTGACTAGAGTTTTCTCAAGGGGCTCCCAGCATGATAATAAGCAGCAGGGATTCTCAGGAAGGGCAGACGTCTAAGAATGTCTGGAAATTCCAGCAATTTAAACATCGTCAGGTGTGTTTTTTTTCCTGTCTGTCTCTCACTCCTGCTTCTACAAGCATGTAAAATTTGTCTTCTTCAGAAGGACATCTCCTGCCATTCAGTAGCAACCTGGTGGTTTGGACTTCATGCCCTCCTCTCCACCAGCCTCATGAGTACATGCCCATGATTTGACTAGCCTAGCTCTGTTTCCTTCCATGCGTCTACTGGTTTCTCCAAACAGCCCCACTGACCTCTTTGCACTTTCCTGAATCTATTGAACTTTTTTAAGTCCTCTGCTATAATTTCTCATTCTAAGATAACAATGCTAGTTGCCAGTTATAAGGTATTCATTATATTTAGGCCTTATCCTGTGTATAGAGTCTATTATATAAGACTCACTTGTTTAATAATCAGCATTAAGCCTATGAAGAAGATATTATTTTTATTCTCTAGTACAACTAATTCATGGAAAGGTGTCTGCTACGGTTTAGTTCTAAAATGTCCCCTAAAACTTTGGAAGATGATTGGATCACAGAGGAATTATGCTCATGGTTGGGTCAATCCATTAATTAGTTCACCACTGACTGTGAGGATAGGAGGTACAGCTTAGTTGGAAGACGCTGGCTACTGCTACGAGGTGGCACATGTCACTGCCACTGCTTCTTCCCTCGCTCTCAGCCTCCTGGCTGCCACAGTGTAATCAGCGTTCCTCTACCAGACCCTTTTGCCACACTATTCTGCCTTGGAGCATCCAGCTATGAACTAAATCTCAGAAACATGAGCCAACTAAACCTCCCTTCCTTTAAGTTGCCGGTGTCAGACCCTTTGTCTTAGAAGTGGGACAGTGACTAGTGCCTAAACCAATACATCCCAGGTAATGAATAACAGCCAGATCCAAGCCCTACGAATTTGCCTGGAGAGTTTGTGTCTTTACATCATCATTCTTTTATTTTTTTTCCAAACCATTCGAATGGTGCCACCTCAATGACTTGACTGCTCTAAGGTAAGATCTCTGTGTTCTCTCTTTACTCTATTATGTTTCATGCACCCACCAGTACTTATAATATATTATATATTTATTGGATGTTTTCTGTATTCTACACTAATGCATAAATTCTATGAGAACACAGACTTAATCTGTTGGCTTTGCTATGTAGTCTATGGCGGCATTCAAATACTGGTTGCATGAATTGAATGATTGAGGGTTTTTTTTTTTTTTTTTTTATACTTACTGTTTGCCCAGCATTATTCTAGACACTTGACCTATGTCCAAGATCCTAGATTGTTTTGCAGTTCACATTAGATGAGATTTCGGAAGGGAGAAAGTAACCTGTAATTATAAGATAAAAGTAATTTTTTTTTTAGTATGTGTGAGAGTGATAAGTTCTATGAAGCAGCAATAAAGTGGAGTAGTGAAAAAGAATGTAAGGAACCCTGAAGACCTGGGTGGTTTCCAGTCCCAGGTAAAAAAAGAAAGTGAAACAGTGAAATGTGTGTGTAAACTAGTAAGCACTGAAAACTCGAAGCGAATTCACTGGCTATAGGCTGGGGCTTGGGCGGAGAGTTGTGGCTGCTGTGGTTGGGGAAAGTGAGGAGGAAGTTAGAGTAGTGGTTTAGGTGAACAAGGCAAGTGGCAGAGAGCAGAGGACCGTGCATCAAGTACCTCAAGGCTCAAGGTAGGCACTGTGTATTAGCATAGAAAAGTGATATGATACTGAAAGATCCCAAAAACCAAGACCGAAGCTATATCATTCTAGGCCCATAAACAAACAAATAAACAAACAAAAAACCTGGAAATTTCTGTGTGGCTCTGCTCAATATGCTTAAGTCTATTTCTGGGCAAAATCTAAGACCAAGACTAGAAACCCAAGTAGCAGGAATAGCTCTAATTTGGTCAGTTGTCTGCTTCTCAAGAACATTTTTTTAAAGCTTAGAAATGTAGATTTATGCTTTTGTAACACTTAGGGAGAGAAATACAGTTTCCAAAGCTAAGAGTGGGATCTCAGATATGGCTAGGGACATTAGATATTCGCAGGGAAAAAAGAGGCAAACAGTAAGTTCTAATTATATTATAATGCCCTTTTATCTCCTTTAGTCATTGAAAAACATTCTTTTTCCACTTGTGGTATCAATTTGAGACTATCTTTCATTAAACTCACTGTTCCGAGCATCAGGGACATAAAATTAATTGACCAAGACATGCCCTCAAGAAGCTCACAGTCTAGCGAGACAAAATATAAACAAATCACATTAATAGAACGTGCTCCCTGACGTACTAGAGCCACTCCGCCTGCCACGGGAACATGCTGAACAGGGTACTTAGCTCATTTTCAACATCACAGCTTTCTACAGCATTGACCATGGATTGCATCTGTTAGAATCTCCCGGAGGAGGTATTTATTAAAATGCAGATACCTGGGCCCATCCCCAAACCTATTGCAACAAAATCTCTATAGAGATCAGGTTTCTAAGAGTCCCCTTTTCTGACAACACTCCTAATGATGCTTTCCCATATGAAAATCTGAGACTTTCTGCTACATATTCTTTCTTTCCTCCAGTGACGTCTGGTAATGGTGTTGAGAACTGGCTTCAGTGAGCAGGTTTCCAGCTTAGCAGAGTCACAAGAGACCTCAGATAGTAGTCACTCTGTCACAGGCACTCAGATCAGAAAATTCAGAATTGAAAATAGGGCAACACAGTCCCTGAGCTACAGTTAGGATTTGAAGCTGGTGCAGTGGTTGCCTGTGTTTAGAACCTAAATGTTACTGTGGGTGTAATCCTTCATTATTTTTATATTGTCCATTGTGGCTTAATTATTTTGGGATAAAAACTAGTCATTTAAGAGAGCCATTCTCTGCCAACTAGAGTTCTTCTCAGGGTCAAATAGACAATTATTCAAGCTGACTTATTGCTTGATTGGGGTTTAGTGTTTCATGCCACACATTTTTCACATAAAAAAAAATGAAGCAAAAAAGCAAATATCCCTCTTTCTCTCTAATTGAAGCTTTAGATATAGCCCTTACTTGTTTCTTCTTACAAGGTTTTTAGATATGGAAGTAAATTAGGCAATGTCCTCTATGGAAGCTCTTTCTAGTAATTCTGAGCTTCTGCTAAATGTCAGTCCACTCCTCCAGAGCTTTCTGTTCTTGTTTTTCCAGACCACATATTCACATCTATGCCTATGCTCACCTCCGTTTCCATGGTCTCTGACTCTCAGATACCCAAATCCAGCTTGCTTTAACACACTCCTCCTCGTTCTCTTTGCCTTCCCTTAACCAGCTGCAACATTTGGGAGGGATGTCATACGCGTTTTCCTAAAGCATCACTTTTCTTCCATGATGCTAATGTGTTACGCTTCCTGAGCCAATGAACAGTTTTTTTGTTAACTGTATTAAGTAGAAGAAGATTACTAGAAGCATTGGTCTATTCTTGGTCTCCCTAATGGTATATGTGAGTGGTGGCCCTATGATGCGCATGCCCGCAGGGCACACCGAGACCTCTCTGCTGGCCCACAGTCAAGACACCCCTGCAGCATCCCAGCAGCCAACAATTGAATAAGCATGCGCATGGGGCAGTGCTGTTCCTTTGCAATACATAAGTGGGTTTTGGGATGCAGTTTGGACGCTTGATCTCTAAAAGGTTTCCCATCACTACAGTAGGTAATTTCATGATATTCTGTTGTCTCCAAGTGTCCCCTTATGAACTCTGATTTCCACCTGAATACTCCTTTGTATAGGCCCCTATTTTGGGACCTAAATAAAAATCACCATCATTCATATTAGTGAGATCTTTGTTTTGCATTGGTAGGTAGCCACTCTGATCCAATTAGCTGTGAACTTAGTCCAAACAACTATGCTTACTTCCAGAGTAGGAGGCTCTGAATGAGGACATTTTTAGTTTTCTAGCTCAAGAATCTAATATGAACCTCTAGTAAGCCACAAAAGTGTGCTTTCTCACCTTGAAGTACAGTTTTTCTAATGACATTGATTTCCCTACATTTTAAAATTTATTATCGGCTACTCTTCCATTTGCACTCACTGCTGTAACTCCTCAGTTTTCCTTTCTGATGTTCCCACATATAATGCACGTTTTTACCTCTATAACCTGGTCCATAGTGCTCATTCCCCACAAACAGAGCACGTGGTTCATTTCAAGATATTGGCCTCTTCTATGATGAGCCACAGCTCACCCACTCTGCCAAGATGAGTTTAATCTTCCATGTTAAGTTTCTCTAGTTGTCTTTGTCCCTTGATGTTTCTCCATTTTCTCTTTCTTTTCAACATTTTGGATACTGCAGCGTTAAGTTATCTCATTATTATTTATGTCGTCTATTTAATATGCTTTTTACATAATACTTTCTTCTCTTAGTAAGTGCAGGGTCCATTGTATTTGTCAGTATTGACCTGGTATTGTGCCGGCTGTGTAACTGAACAATATATTGTTGTGCTGGATTATGGGTGTGAGTGCTATGGGGATTATGGGTGTGAATACTACTTCCAGCCTGGGGCAGCAGATAGCCTGAATACAATTTAAGATAGACAGACTTCTGCTTTGTTGCTATTACTCCTTCTATTTGCTCTTGTTCTTTGCTGCCCAGAACTGTAGCTCTCTGCCATGTGCCACTCTGCCTTGGAGCCAACTGAGTATGGGCTGAAACCTCCAGTAACTGTGAACTAAATAAGTCTTTCTTTCTTTCTTTCTTTCTTTCTTTCTTTCTTTCTTTCTTTCTTTCTTCTCTCTCTCTCTCTCTCTCTCTCTCTCTCTCTCTCTCTCTCTCTCTCTCTCTCTCTCCCCCACATGTCAGTATTTGTCCCAACAAGGAGAGAAGAGTAACTAAGACAATAGTGAAGGAGAGGTTTTATCCAGGGCAGTGAAGCTCTGCCTGGGATACTTGAGGCCTTGAAGCCACAGTCTTATCTATGTTCAGCTCTTTGTCTTCCATAGTGGTGGCACATAGTTTGTCTTAATTACATATTTGTTGAAAGATGGCTCAGGCTAAAATGAACAGGAAAGATGTTTAGAAAATGAAGAACAGGCATGCCTTCCAACCTAGTGAAAGAATACAGAGTGTTCTCAGAAATCAATTTATGTGAATGAAAATATGTACATATCATTGAATTTTTTATTTTAAAGGGAAAATAGTAATATAAAACTGAAGCAAGACTGTAGTGAGAGTAAACATCGTTAATATATTCTATATGGTTATCTTGAAAGTAACTGTTCAGATCGTAAGACCACTGGCATGAAACTTTGATCAAGAAATGTAAGCACAAAACTTTCTTTTCAATAAACTAATAGAAATTAATGTTATACTATCTTAACTATCATATATATACATACATATATATACACATATATATGAGATAGGAATGGTGTTATGTGT
>PVKN010031258.1:0-12534 GCA_004027915.1 Capromys pilorides | reverse complement strand
AGAGAAGAGAGGGAGGGGTAGGAGGCTGAGTTTAAAAAAAACATTAGACTGGGTGTGTGGCTCTGTAGGAGAGTGCTAGCCTCGTGCTCTAGGGGCCTGGATTCCACCCAGCACTGCAAAACAGAGGGCGAGGGAGAGGGAGGGGGAGGAGGGGGAGAGGGAGAGGGAGAGAGGAGAGAGGAGAGAGGGAGGGAAGGAGGGAAAGAGAGGGAGGGAGGGAGGGAGAGAGAGAAGGAAGGAGGGAGAGAGAAGAGAAGAATGAGAGAGAACCGTTATACAAAGAGAAGAAGCTGGGTATTGTGGTACGGGTCTGCAATCCCAAACATGGGGAGGCTGAGGCAGGAGGATCATAAGTGGGTTCCAGTCTGGGCAACTTAGCAAGACCTTGTCTCACAATAAATAAAAAGGACCCTGGGTATGCAGCTAAGTGTGAAGGTTCTGGCTTCAATCCACAGTATGTCAAAAACAAAACAAAAGGAAAAAATTCCACAAAGAGATATAAATTATAGAAGTTTTCTGAGTTTTTCTTTCTTTTAGAGAAAAGAAGGAAGACCCAGCAGAAGGATGATGAGCCTGGAGCCAAAACAGTCCTTTTTCTTTTTTTTTTTTTTAATATTATGGACCGCTCAGCCTGCCCTGGGGGTGGGGCTGGTGCAGCATGTGGTTCTGGGGATCGGGGATCGGAGATCGGGATAGAACCGTGGTCCCTATGGTTGCCTAAGCTTGCCTAAGCAGGTGCCTTAGACCGCTGAGCATCTCACCAGCCCTGGAGCCAAAACAGACATAGCAAAAATGTGTTCTGTGAGGACTGAGGAGCCAGGTGGTTGCCCCAGGGGGACCTGCCATGTGCTGACAAGAGCATGTTAACATGAAGGTATTTCTGGAAAAAAAGAAAAGAAAAGAGAAATATCTAGTTCCTTTGTCAGTTTCTAGGTCGTTCTGAGAAAGCTAAACTCAGAATGCTGGGTGTTGGGAACCTTCACCATAATGAGATGCAGTCTTCCTGGTATATGAGTTGAAGAGTCTGATAGAAAAAGGGTTAAATGCAACTTGATCTGTTTGACTGGCTTTCAACTTAGCAAGGAAACACAACCTTAGAGAAAGGAGACTACAGCCTAGGGTTTTGAAGTCTACAGCAAATTGCAAAATCGGGTGAGAGGTAGAGTTACCAAAGAGCTCAGGGACAAGGTTACCCACAGTGGGAGAGGGGTTAGGGCAGGAAGAGCTGAACAGACTGCCCCTTGTAGGGGCAGAAGAATCTCAGTAGCCAGCCTCCCCAAGAGCTGGCGGCCAGCCCAGCTAGGCGAGGACTAGCTGCATGTATCCCATTCCTCGGAGAGGTCAAGTTCCTAGCTGTGTGCTCAGCAACACCCAGTGAGCAGGAGAGGCTCCAGGTCACCTGTTCCCCTCCCTGGGCAAGGAAGGAGGCCAAGGGCTGAACTGGTTAGGAGAGAATGCTAAATAAAAGGGACAATTGTCCCTCTAGTTCCCCAGACGTCAGGCAGCAGGACTTTGATCAAAAGTGGGAAGTGGCAGCTGGTGAGGCAAGGACGTGGTCAAGAATTTGCCTAGTGTGCCCAAAGCCCTGGGTTTAATCCCCAGCACTACACAAAACAATACAAAAGAAAACTGGAGGTCTCCACACGTACCTCCATGGCGTCCAGCGAATTCGAGAAGCATGGCCAGGAATATGGCTTAGCAGCACAGTGCATGCCTGGCAAGTGCAAAGTCCTGAGTTTCATTACTGGTACCAAATAAAAGAGGAGTAACAGGAAGGTGAGAGGCTGAACGCACGCAGGCAGGGCCCTCACTGGTCATCTGAAGAAGACTTGGTCCTGATAAATATCCCAGTTGGGTGTGGCTAACACGTGAGTGATGGGAGGCTGTGTGCCCCTCCCACTCACCTTCCTTGTACAGTGCTGCCTCACCTGTACCCGGTGTAATGTCCCTTATAATAAACATGGGAGGGAGTGCCCATGCACGTATGTAGGTCCCAAGGAGTAGCTGCTTAGAGTGCAATTACTTTGATATACCCCAGAACCATTAAAAAGAAAAATAGCACTTGGGGGGCTGAGGCAGGAGGATCAGTGCGGGTTTAAGACTGGCGTGGGCTACAAAAGTGAGCTCAAGGCCAGCCTGAACTGCATAGCGAGACCCTGTCTCAAAAACACAAGGAAAGAAAGAAAGAAAGAAAGAAAGAGAGAGAGAGAGAGAGAGAGAGAGAGGGAACCTTGAAATATCAAAACCACCACTAACTTACTGGCTTTCTCATGTGTCCCTGGCCAAGGCACCAGAATGAAAACTGTGATTTAGTGCCAGTGTTGGGGGACTCAGAGTCTCCCAGCCTTCCCTAATGACTCCAATCAGAAACATCCTTTCCTAAACTTTCTCTGCTTTAGAAAGCTTGTTAGAAATGGGAGAGTGTCTTAGTTACTTTTCTCTTGTTGCAGGGACAAATACCCTACACACAAGCTTAGGAAAGGAAAGGTTTATTTATTTAGCTCACAGTTACTGGAGGTTTCATAATTTAAAGCAGCCTGAATTACGTAGCAAGGCCTTAAAACTCTACGCCAGCATGTCCAGGATAATTACCTCCAGACCTCCGAGAGACCACTATCTGGGGCGGAGGTGGGGGGAGGACAGGACGGGACAGCTCACGCCTCTCTTGGCCACGCCCCTCAAGGCTCTCCCTGGTCCTTTGGCCCCGCCCCTCAAGCCGTACTTGACAGCCCCGTAATTTACATGATACTTTTTTTTCATCATCAAATCTATTTATTTATTTATTTTTTATTTTAAAGAGTAAAAATAGCAGAAACAAAGATAGGAAAACAGTAACAAGCAAGAATACATATAGTACGGGATTTTCAAAATAAGAAAAATTTAACAATGGTTGTATTGCATATGTTCATCATCCAATCTGTTTAGATTGATATAGCTATGTAAGATTAGTCAAACAATTAAACATTAACACTTACAATAATTTACATGAGACTTTGAGAGGGACAGCTAGATACAAATCATAACAGAGAGGAAGCGAGGAAGGCAGAGTCCTGGTTCAGAGCTGGGCTAAAGGCCTGAAAGAACCGATGCATTTCTTCTGGTGCTCCTGTGCCTCAGTTTCCGAGACACATTGCAAAGCGGACCTGGCTCTGACACTGGGCTCCAGGGATTCAGGGAAACCATGGGAGGAACACTGTCCTCCCTCCTCACCTCGGGGCACTCCCACCCACCTCTCTGGTGAAGCCTCTGCTCAGGCTCTTCTCTTAATTACAGAAAGAAGAATCAGGCTCTTGTTAAGCAGCCCAAGGAAGAGACCAGGAGGTGTAATCCTTCACTTCCTCCCCAGGGAAGCTACAGAGCTACACACAGGCTGGACAGCGGAGGCACCGCTGAAGATCACTCTGCAGACTCTCCCAGAGGATAAAGGGAGCTTTATATGAAAAAAAAAAAAAAAAAAGCAAAAACTTTAACCAGATAATAAGAGAATAACAATAATTATTACACTGTGTATTGTTATCATCGAAGTAGTTATTCAGAGTACAAGACATAAACCAAGAAGATTCTTATACATATAAAAAAAAGAAACAAGCAGATAGTAACACACAAAACTTTATTTTCACCCAAGAGGGGACTGGGTGTGGTGGTGCATGCCTGTAATTCCAGCGCTGCGGAAGCCAGTGGTGATGAGTTCAAGGTCAGCCTGTGGAAGCCAGTGGTGACGAGTTCAAGGTCAGCCTTGGGCTTCATAGTGAGCTCAAAAGCCAGCCTGAGGTCAGCCAGATAGCTCAGTGTACTAAAGAGCCTGCTTAGGCAGACACAGGGAATGGAGTCTGATCCCCTGGCTTGCTCTGCCAGCCCCGCCCCCGGGGCAAGCTGAGATGGCGAATGAATCTGGGCATGGTGGCATGCGCCTACAATCTCGGCACTTGGGAGGCTATAAACAGGAGGATCACCACGAGTCTGCTCTGTGGAGTGAGACACTGTAGACACTGTACTAAATAAATAAATAAATAATAATAATAATTTTTAAAAAGTCAGCCTGAACTACATAGTGAGGCCCTGTCTCAAAAATAAATAAACAAACAAATTAACTAACCAAGAGGGATCTTGATAGATGTACTTGTCTACCTTCATGAAAACCACACATACCCCTTTTTATTGAGTGTCACGTGTAGACAGTAATAATAATACCCATCCCATAGGCTGGCTATAAGGTGAAATACCCTACTGGAGGATTTAAATACTTATATACTATATAAGGTGAAGCTCCGTGTGCTCAGTGCCCACAGGGAATTTTAGTTGTTTGTGGTTATATTTAGATAAGATACTGAAAAACTGTTCCTATGAGCCTGTGGGGAAAAGGTCTGGCATTTTCTCATATGGTAAACATACAGCCAGCCTAGCAATGCCACACCAAGGTATTCACTCAAAAGAAAGGAAATCGTATATCCACAAAGAGACTTACAGGAGAGTATTCATGGAAGACTTACGCATAAGGACATAAGCCTGGAAACACCCCGGAGGCCCAGGAACAGAAGAATGGATAAACGTGCTGTAGAATTTTCATAAAATGAATACTACTGAGCAACAAAAAGAAACAAATTCTTGATATGTACAGCCCTGTGACTAATTCTCACAAATATATAAAGCAAAATTAACCAGATACAAAATAATATATATGTTAGGTTTTGGGGCAGCCACATGGCAAAAAAGCAGAAATGAAAGAAGGCAGGGGAGCTTTTATTAACTTGGAAGACATGGAGCAGCTCAACAGCAGGGATATGGAAGAGATCCTCTGGCCTGACACAGGAAGGCTGAGATTTTGTGGACTTTTGATAGGGGCAGAGTTTGAGGGGCAGGTTGAGGGGCACACAAGGAGCTAATTGAGGGCTTCCTAGTTTACATGAGAAAGGCATCCAGGACTGGGGTGGAGAAGAAGGAGGAAGAGGTCACTGGGAAGATAAACTGTTGTTTAGGGGATTCAGCCATGTTGAGTCAGGGCCATGATAATTTAGCAGTTTATACTCAGGCTGGAGCCTATTAATACATTCTCCGATCATCATTAAAAAAGTGAGAGGATGGAAGCAGGAATTGACCAGAGGAGCACAAAGGATCTTTCTAGAATAATACTCATGTTCTGCATCTGAATAGGAGTTTGGGTTACACGGCTTTATCCGTTTGTCAAAATTTGAAGAGTATACATTTAAGATTTACACAATTAGGTGAATGTAAAATTTACTTTTAATATTTTTCACATACTTTTTTTTTTTTTTTTGTGCGGTACCAGGGATTAAACTCAGGACCCTGCACTTGCCAGGCAAGAGCTTATTCCACTAACTATCTCCCCAACCCCCTTACTTTAACATTTTTAAAAGAATTGTAAATACCTACTTTCTCATCAGTGGTGGAGTGTCTAGGAAGAATCACCCTGATTTCTGTGATTTAGGTATGTCTTGTTTATTTTTCGGTACCAGAGATTGAACTCAGGACCTTACTCTTTTTTTTTTTTTTTTTTTTTTTTGGTGGGACAGGGTTCAAACTCACGACCTTGCACTTGCCAGGCAGGCACTTGTGCCACGGAGCTATCTCCCCAGCCCCAGAATCTTCCTCTTTCCAGGCAAGTGCTTATTCTACTGAGCTATCTTCCTGGCCCCTATGTGGTTTAGTTTTAAAATGTGTTTGAATGAAATAAGATGAACAAATGGACAGATGAATAGATAAATGGACAGATATGTAATAAAGCAAGTGTTGTAAAATGTTATTATTATTATTTTTTAATATTATGGCCAGCTCTGCCCTGGGGGTGGGGCTGGCACAGCATGTGGTGTTGGGGATCGAAGCACAGCCCCTGGTGTTGCCCAAGCTTGCCTAAGCAGGCGCTTTAGACCCCTGAGCCATTTCACCAGCCCTGTAAAATGTTATTTAAAGAACTTAAGTGGGATATACAAGAATTCAGGGTAAAATTCTTACAACTTTTCTGCATTCTTGAAATTTTTCATAATAAAATCTTGGAGAAAATCTCCCTCATTCATCACATTTCTTTAGCACTAAGTAAATGACAATCCTGCATTTAATAATGAAGTGCCTTAGATTTCTTATTTTACATTGATAGGTTCTGGCCCTAGTATGAATTGCTGAAATCATTATGGTGGTCATCTAATATGGCTGAAGCCCTTAAAACAAAAGCCCATCCTCTACAAGAATACCTCCCCCTTCTTCTCCAATTCAGCCCAGGGTGCAATTTCCTTTCACCCTTCCCGCCTCAGAGAAGACCTCCCAGTCAGTTCCCTCAGGTATATTTAAACATCCCCTTCAAACTCCACCCCTGGCAAAAGGCCATAAAAGCCTCAGCCTCCCTTTGTTCAAATGGAGAGAATTTTTTATCTTCCCCACGTTCTTTCCCTATCCTCCAAGACAATAAAGCCCCTTTCCCTTTTTCCTTCTACCTGTTTCTCTGCTGTGCTGGGCACCTGAAAAAAACCTATCACACATCATTCTGATTGGTTGTTGTTTTTGTTTTTATTATGGCCGGCTCAGCCTGCCCTGGGGGTGGGGCTGGCACAGCATGTGGTGCTGGGGATGGAACTGCTGGTCCCTGCAGTTGCCTAAGCTTGCCTAAGCAGGAGCTTTAGACCGCTGAACCATCTTGCCAGCCACATCATTCTGATTGAGATGATAGTTTTAACCAGTAGAAATGAACATTAATACATGAAAATTAGAACTTTTCAAATGTTCACTATGTACCCAGTGTTGTGGTGGGCATTTTATGTATATATTATTTCTGATCTCCATAATTACCTTTTTTTTTTGGTTCCAGAAATCGAACTCAGGACCTGGGGCTTGCCAGCCAGGCACTGTGCCACTGAGCCACATCCCCATCCCCACGTGATCTCTATAACTCTAAAATGTAGATATCTTCATTTTATAGATGAGGAAATTGAGGCTCAGAGACATTTATTCATTCTACTATCTACTAATCCTTGCTATCAGCCATCATGCTAGATGCTAGACAATAAATCGGCTTTAGTCATCACTGGCTAACTTACATTGAGAAACTGCAACACACGTGGAGTGAGAGAGCTGTTGTCAGGCTTCTGAGGTAGTGTCCAGGCCTACGGTTCACTACGTGGGTGCAGGCAGGCACAGAGCAGCAAGGCCATCTGCCCCAAACAAAAGAGAAGTGTGTCCCTTTTATAGGGGTGCAAAGAAGGCAGGGAAATTAGTCCGAAAGATTTTAATAAATATCTGTGGTCAGTCTTGTGTCTCAAGTGGGTGAAGTCCTTGAAGTGTCTGGTAATCTTCAGATGTCTCCAGAAGAATTGCAAAACTCTTTGTCTTTTCCCCATCAACACACCCCGCGATTGCCAGCAAGCTCCCTGCTGAGAGCAGCACTTTTGCTGGCCA
Source organism: Capromys pilorides (assembly GCA_004027915.1). Taxonomy (NCBI): domain Eukaryota; kingdom Metazoa; phylum Chordata; class Mammalia; order Rodentia; family Capromyidae; genus Capromys; species Capromys pilorides. The sequence goes on along the minus strand of PVKN010031258.1, from coordinate 5,130 downwards.
GCAGGGTGAGTGGGGGCTGGGAGAGCCAGGTCCAACTATAGTCTTGCGCAGGCAATCGACTGTATGATTATAAAACAATGTCACAAATAAGTTATAATAAGAGAAGCACAGAAGAGAGGTCTTTAAGCCAGCCTCACAGGGTTCTGGGGAAGTGTAAACATCCAAAGAAATTAGTTAGGAACTATGAGGCCTGGGGTGTGAATCACAGGTCTATGTAATTCATGCACCCATTCATTCATTCACTTAATAAGCAAGTTCTGAGCATGATGACATGGCAGACATTTTCTTAGACACAAAAATTACACAAGTAAACAAGAAAACATGGAGTGGTCAGGGAAGGCCTCTCTGATAGGACGATACTGAGGAAAAGTCTGGAGAAAGTGAGGAGGAAGAATATTCTAGGTAGAGGAGTAGGAAGAGAAAAAGACCAAAGTGGAAGCATACTAGAGTTTGAAAAAAAAGCCAGGAGGCCACCGTAGCCAAAGTAGAGTTAAAAAGGGCAGGGAGTAGAAAAAGAAAACAGAAGACATAAAGAAAACCAGACCACGCAGGGCCTTGTGGGCCACATAAAGAACTTTGTCTTTTATCTAGGGCAGCCATCAAAAGGTCAGGAAGGCAACCCACACAGTGGTGGAAATATTTACAAATTACATTTCTGGGAGCTTGGGGAGATAACTGGCTGTCTAAGCACTTGCCTGACAAGCCCATCGACCTGGGTTAGACCCCCGGGACTGCGTGCCATGGTGGCCCGCACTGTGCTGGCCACTCACACCGGGTGTAGTAGTACATGCCTATAATTCCAGCACTAGGGAGGCTGAGACAGGAGGGTCATTGAGTCTGAACCAAGTAGTGAGACCCTATACCAAATACATAAATAAATAAGTCTTTAGGGCTGGGCAGAAAGCTCCGTGGCACAAGTGCCTGTCCGGCAAGTGCAAGGTCATGAGTTCGAACCCTGGTCCTGAAAAAAAGAAAAGATGTTCATCAATAAGTCTTTTTAAAAATTACATTTCTGCTGAAAGATTACTATCCAGAGAATATAAAAAATTACAACTGAACAACAATGAAACCCAATTTAAAAATCACCAAAGGAACTAAATTAACACTTCTCCAAAGAGGATACAAAATAACAAAGAGCACAAGAAAAGATTTTAACATCATTAATCATTAGAGAAATACAGACTAAAACCACAATTAAATATAGCACCCACTAGAATGACTTTTTTCTTTTTCTTTTTCTTATTTTTGGTGCTGAGATTTAAACTCAGGACCTTGCTCTTGCCACGCAGATGCTTATGCCACTGAGCTATCTCCCAGCCCCAACTCTTTTTTTTTTTTTTTTTTCAAGACCAGGAATTGAACTCAGGCCCTTGTGCTTATTTGCCTATCCTTTTTTTTTTTTTTAATGTATTGGTATAGATTCTCACTACACAGCTCAGACTCATAGTGATCCTCCTGTTTTTTGAGCCTCCTCAGCACTGCGATTACAGGCTTCTGCTACTATGCTGGGGTCTCGGTAGCCAGCTTAGCACACTGGTGGTGGGGCTGGCATGGCATGTGGTGCCAGGGATCGAACCTGGTCCCTGTACTTGCCTAAGCAGGCGCTTAGCCTGCTGAGCTATCTCACCAGCCCATTTTTTTGTTTGTTTGTTTTTTATGTATTTAGTAGAGGGTCTACAGGGTCTCACTACACAGATCAGACTCTTGGTGATCCTCCTGTTTTCACCCTCCCAAGGACTGGGATTGCAGGTGCGCGCCACCACGCCCAGTCTTGATCTCCATCTCAGCACACTCCAGGGGTGAGGCTGACACACCACGCCACACTGGCGATCGGACCCTGTCCACTGCGCTCTGCCTAAGCTGGTGCTTTAATCTGCTGAGCTACCTGGCTGGCCTCACCAGACCATTTTTAAAAATAATAATAATAAAAATAAAAAAATAAAAAAACAGGCAGTAACTATTGGTAAGCATGGGAGAAAATTACATTCTGCTGCCCTGCTGGGAGTAATGTAAAATTAATGCATCCTCTATAACAGCAGGTTGCAGTTTGTCCAAAACATTAAACACAAAATTACTGTGTGTTATAGAAGTGGAATAGAAATTCCACCTCTCAAAATATGCACACAAGAACTGAAAGCAAAATCTCAACCGACTTTTCTACATCCATGTTGACAGCTGTGTGAACAGCCAATAGGGGCAAATAACTCCGCTGCCCATCAAAGTGTGAAAGGGTAAAAAAGCAAACTGTGGCATAGATAGTGTAATATGCTCAGCCTCAAAACGCAATGAACCGCCAGCCCACGCTTCCACAGGGACAAACCTTGGAAACATCGTGCCACACGAAAGAAGACAGTCACCCAACTAAACCTGTGTTTGACTCCACTTAAATAGGGGACCAAGAATAATCAAATTCATAGAGACAGAAAGTAAAATGGGGCTGCCAGGGGCTGGGAAAAGGGGAACAGGACGAGACTGAGTGTTTAATAGGTGCAGTGTTTCACCTTGGAAATATGGAGAAGTTCTGGAGAAGTATCACAACAATGATATAGGGGCAGGAAACTCCCAACCTGAAAGATACCCCAGCTGAGTTCATGTTCTCTAAAATCAAAGAAAGAATTTTAGGAACAACAGAGGTTAAGAGCAGAATATATTTACTGGGGAAAAGAAAGTTTCAGTCTGAGAGAGGGACAGAGGGGGACGTGAGCATATCCCCCCAACCCAATCTGTCTCTTCCAGGGATTTTTATAGAGGAAAACCATGTGGTGAGGTGAGTCCAAGGTGGAAAACAGAGGAACCCACTAGGCAGGCATGAGGTGGGACAAAACTATGGTCAACCAATAAGATTACAAGCACAATTGCTCAGGTAAAATTGATTAAATTGGGATCAAATGGAGAAGCCAGTCACTAACAAGCAGGCCTGAATACAGAACAGGGGCTCTTCCTGTAGGGGTTTGGGTTAATGACCTGGCTTTGTCAAGGTGATTAATACCTAAGTAGCACTTCAGTCTCTGTTTCCCATCCCTATGGAGCTATGTGGCTGCATTTGTTTAATCTTTTGTCTTAGGGTGGCCAAATAGCTCAGAGGATTAAAGGGGCTTGGGATTCCATTAGACCCCGGGGCCTGCCATGCTGGTCCCGCCCCTGGGGTACACTGAGATGGCAATTGAGACTGGGTGTGGTGGCACGTGCCTGTAATCTCAGCTCTTAGGAGGCTGTAAACAGGTGGACCACTATGAGTCTGATCTAGTAGTGAGACCCTGAACACCGTATAGACCCTTCCCCCCGCAAAAAAAAAAAAAAGCAATCTTTTGTCTTGAGGCCTGGCCCACAGTGAGAATGCCTATCTCTCCCATGGTTGCATGGTATCTTGTTTTCCATACTGGCTTCTTGAGGGCACAGCCATGTTTGACTGCCTGTAATATTTCTGTCTAACTCAGCCACCCACAACATGACCTATTCTTTTTGGGAGGGAGGGTACTGAGGATCGAACTCAGGCCCTTGTGCTTTCCAGGCAGGTGCTTATGCCACTGAGCTACACCCTCAGCCCAACATGATCTATTTTTGCAATTATTTTTGTGTGAAATTCCAGAAACATAAACAGTAAGCAACAGTAGGTGGGCACTTGAGAGGCGTTCCCAGGTAGCAGACAGAGTGGGCACAAAGCCCAGGATAGAAAAGAAAGCATAGCCTTCTTGGTCAAAGAAAAATCAGATGTGGGTGGAGAGAAAACAAAACAAAGGAGGACGAATGACCCACGTGATTGATGGGAGATGAGGCTGGAGATCTAATGGCGGTTAGACCTTACGAGGCCACTGACAAGGGCGAAGGGCTTATCCTGAAGGAAGTGAGGATACACTTGATTAGATCTGTGCAATTAGAAAGGGCACTGAATGTGGTGCTGAGAAAGACAAGGTGAGGCAAGAGGCTGCTTCCAAGAACAGCAGCCCTGCAGACCAGGTAGATGCAGCCTGAAGCAAAGAAGCTGAGGAACTGCAAGGCGAGGGTTAGCGAGATGGGCAGGAAAGGGACTGGTCTGTGGAGGTGGGTGTGAGACAGCAGGCCCTGAAGGGCAATCCTCCAGCTTCAGGCAAAGGGAAGTGGGTGGGAGGGGAGAGGAGCCCATGAATTGGAGCTCCCTGTAGAGCTAAGCAGGGATGTTCCAACAGGATCCAGAGGAAGCCGTTGCTTGGCACCAGCCTCCTGCACTAGGCCCCTGCAGACCCGACCAACCCACCATGGGGTCAGTCCTGCAAGGTGCTGTGTAGCCAACTCAACTCCGAAATGGGATCGTTTAAATAAAGAAGACTCACAGCCACCAGTCAAAAGGGATGCCCTTGACTGTCCTAACTCTATAAAGAAAGTGCCACTGAGATTACCTGTGGGCTCTTGGTTCCCTGTTTATTTTCTTCAGCTCTTTTCTGCCTCCCTTGTATGTGGAAGCTAAAAGAGACTGACTTTGGAAATTTTGTCTGAAGTGTAAAATTTTGATCACCCAAGGGTTGGCAAAGGCAAGCTGGGAGTGGGGGTGCAGGTGGCTGGGTAAAGGAGGCCCAGTTTGGATCAGTGTTCACTGCATATGGACCTTGAGAAGCCACACTGAATCCCAGCAATATGTGCAGTTAACACGTGTTGGGCCACGGAGACAGCTCAGTGGCATAAGCACCTGACTGGCATGTACAAGACCCAAGTTTCATCCCCAGTTCTGCAAAATAAAATGAAACACATGTTAATCTAAAAGTAAAAACACTTATCCTATCTTATCAACTGCCAGCTTTCAGAATCTCAAATAAAAGCCAATTATGGGCTGGGGAGATAGCTCAGGGGTACAAGTACCTGCCTGGCAAGTGCAAGGTCCTGAATTTGATCCCTGGTTCTGGAAAAAAACAAAGCCAATTATATCTTTAAATTTGCTATTAGTTTGTCTTTTGACAGTGTGCAGCAGAATGTATGGGTAGGCATACCGAAGACAGCAAGGGGCTGGACATGCCCGCCTGAGGTCTTGATCCTTCTTTCTAGAAGGTAACTGTGGAAATGAGAGAGTGGGAAAGGCAAGTTCCTTGGAGAGACTCGAGAAGCTGCCCAGTTTTTAAGGGAAAAGAAGAGGAAACCTGTCAAAAAGAATGAATAATT
>PVKN010031257.1:0-12538 GCA_004027915.1 Capromys pilorides | reverse complement strand
TTTTTTTTTTTGCTTTTGATATTACCTAATTCATATAATTTTGTTCTTGTGTATTTTTTGGAATCATATAATTTTTCTTTGTTTTTGTATAAATAAAGTTTTTCTGCTGGCTTTTCTCATAGTTTCTTCTTTCTTTCTTTCTTTCTTTCTTTCTTTCTTTCTGTTTCTGAAATTTACCATTATATATTCAGGTATAGCAACTTTACTCATTTCTGTTTTTCTCCGATATTAGCATTATACTTGTCTTAGAGCTTTTGAAATTGCTCCACAGTTCTTGGATAATCTGTTATTTTTGTTTTGTACCAGGGATCAAACTAAGACCTTTGTGCTCACCAGGCAGGTGCTTATGCTGCTGAGCTATCTTCCCAACTCTGCTGTGCTTTTTAAATTCTGTGTTTCTCTTTGATTTTTAGTTGAGGATGTGTCTATTGACATAATCTTGCAAATCAGTAATTCTTTTTTGGGCTATGTCTAGCATACTGATGAATCTATTAAAGATATTCTTCATACTTATGGATAACTTTTGCTTCTATTTCTTTTCATCAGAAAGTGTATTTTCTTAGAGTTTCTATCTTTCTGGTTATATGCTCATCCAGGTTTGTGTATTGTTTACTGGAGCCCATTTTCCCCTAAGTCCTTATTGTATATATCACAGGTAAAATTCCAGTTTTGTAATCCCAAAATCTCTGTCATGTCTGAGTCTGATTATAATTCCAATATTTTCTTCAAATTATATTGATTTGAATTCATGGTTTGCAATTATTGTTGAAAGCTAGATGATAAGAGAAGGAAAAGAAAGAGCCTTTCGAGTGCAGACAGGCTCTGTTCATAGCTTGCCATATAAAAGACTAAAGTTTCCACTGATCTCACTTTCCTCTCTTCTGTTTTTTTTTTTTTTTAGACACCTTCACCAGAGTTCAGGTCTTGAATTACATTTTTTCCAGCTGTAATCCCTGCCTTATAAAGGAGCCCTATTGATGTGGCAAGATGTCAAAAAGAGGGGAACCATTCTCCAATCCTGTCCTTGGGTTGGGTCTTTCAGTGGGCTCATGTCCCACCCCTCTGCCCTTTCCAAGAACTTCTTCCCTTTATTTACCCCTTCTGAGGGAGATGAAGTCCTTTCTTCCACTTCAAAAGCCTCGCACCCCTTAGACTCTGGAAGATTTTTTTTTTTTTTCTCATGAGAGAAAAACATTGTTACAGGAAACAGAATGTTCTGGGTTTATTTCACAATGATTTTTACCCCTTCATATGGGAAGCACCAAGATATTTTTCTCTGATCCTTAGAGTGAGTGAGAGCATGGTTTGAGACTCCTAAATGTAAAACTCACTGAAACTCCCCAAAGCCTGGATCCCTAGGAGTGTTCCCCTCTAGCTGGTCCACAGTCTCCAGCGATCCCTCCATTCCCACTGAAGTGCACATTCAGCTGCCAATGCCATCTCCACCTGCCTGTTTCCCCGTGTCATTTTCAAGACCGTGATTTGCCCTATGCCTTCAAGTTTAGGGTGGATCCCAAGGAAGTTGCTGACTTCCTATTTTTTCAGCCTTTTCTTATAAAGGTGTGAATGGTAGTTTACAAACTTTTTCCATGTTGAGCCAAGGCAGGTTCATAGATGAATTCTATTTAAATTAAAAGAACAGATTCACATGTTATAAATTACTGAAATTATAGAAAATATCAAAGCATCTCTATGTAATATGCAAAATATGTATAAGGTTTATAGGTTGGCCAAATAGCTCAGTGGATTAGAGCACCTGCAAGCAGGTGCAGGGGCCAGAAGTCCCCGGACCTGCTGTGCCAGCCCCACTCCTGGGTCGTCTGAGACACTGGGCTTGGTGGTGAGGGCCTGTAATTCCAGCTCTTGGAAGGCTGTAAACAGGCAGATCACTATGAGTCTGATGTAGTAGTGAGACCCTGAACACCCTGTAGACCCTTCCCCAAAATACAATCAATCAGTCAATAAATAAAATAAATAAAAATTTAGAAAATATATGTAAGCTTCATACAAAATACAGAAAATGAAAATCGTATAAATTAGAGGAACATATCCTAAATAAATATTTGCAAATTAAGTTTTTAGAATAATGAAAACATTATTAGAAATACTTCTTAGCTTTCTCAAACAATTTTTCTTTCTTTCTTTCTTTCTTTTCTTTTCTTTTTCTTTTTTTTTTTTTTTAAACATTGACAAGGTTTGGTTTTCAATTCCTGGAGCCATATATGGAGCACAAGGCTGGGTCCAACATAGACATTCTAAACTAGGTTTTCAATGAGTGAAAGAATGCGATGTGCAAAGCTTTTCTTAAGGGAAATTCTGACAGGCGTTTGATGAAGAGGACAAAATCTCTGGCCTTCTAGGCATTTCATGGGGAGCCAACCACAAGCATAACAGGGTAGCCCAAATCAAATTGTGATAATTGTTACTACAGAGAAGCAATCAGACTTTTATAGGTGCATAATGGGGAAAGGATTAATTCTAAAAGGCAGTATGTATTTAGCTCATGGTTTAAGAAACAGAAGGAAATGAAGCTTTTTGACTAAGCTTAATCCCAAGAATCACAGAATTAGATTTGCACAGTGGTCTACCAGAGACTTACTATTGTAAATTAGATGGTAGAATCATTTTACAATGAGCTGATTTGGGGGCCCTAGGTTTCCCCAAACTTGATCTATCTAAAGATGATAAAGGGCCTGACAAATAGATCAGGGCATTAAAGCGCCTGCTTAGGCAGTGCACAGCCACCAGGGTTTGATCCACAGTGTGCTGTGTCAGCCCTGACCCCTGGAGTATGGTGAAACAGGGATTGAGACTGGACTTGGTGATCCAAGCCTGTAATTACAGCACTTAGGAGGCTGAAAACAGGAGAATCACTATGAGTCCAATCTATGTAGTAAGATCCTGTAGACCCTGTGCTAAATTAAAAAAAAAATGATACATGTAAGTATGAAATATGATGCATGTAAATATTCATGATTCATGTAAATGTGATACATGATGCATGTAAAATACCCTGCCACTTCATCTCAAAGTGCATCATGTAGAACATCTAGACCTTGATCGTGCATGTAGATGTTTCTGGACACCCTTTGGATAGTTTCACACGAACCCTTCAATAGTCTTTCCAGATTCTGCCGCCCTGGGTTTTCCCCATGCAGAAGTCCATAGCCCTCTGAAACCTTCATCTGGGTCCTTCTGCAGGTGCCTCTTAGACCCATGAGCAGCACTGTTTCCGAATTGCTACTGTTTAACTCAGATGAGAAGGAAAAGGTCTCAGTCCTAACACTTCGGGGCTTTTTATAAAACAGGCACTGTGACTTAGTGGTTTCATATACCTCAACAGCTCACATGCATATACGCACACACACACAACACCCACATATACACTCATATGTACATGCACATACACATCTCTCTCACACACATTTCGGCAGATCCCTCTGAAAAGGGCTCATTTTCAAACACATGCTGCTTTATTCTTCCGTTGTGCATGTACTTTCCCTGTTTCTCTTTCAGGAAATACTGAAATACACACAAACATTCTTTCTCCTCCACAGCCCAACTACATCTCCTAAAGCCTAGAAGTTCAACTCATTTGTGAAGTGGTTTTTTTTAGTGTATAACTCATAGTCATCCTCCTGTTTTCAGCTTCCCCAGTGCTGGAATTACAGGTGTGCACCACTAAGCCTAGACTCTGCGGCCAGCTCAGCCCAACCTGGAGGGGCAAAGCTGGCATGGCATATGGTACTGGGATTGAGCCACGGTCCCTGTGCTTGCCTCAGCTTGCCTAAGCAGGCACTTTAGTCTACTGAGTTACCTCACCAGCCCTCTGGAGTATTTCTGATTATTTCAAAATCACTAGGAGTTAGATGTCACTGTTCCCAAATTCAGGAAGACCAAAGAAGATGGTATCTATCCATTTGACCTAAATGACATTTTGCTTTTCAGGTCCTTCCTACCTAGTGATCCCTTGGAGCTTTGCTGAGTATAAGACTTGTGCCACCGTCCCAAGGGTTTCTCCTACCCAGGCACACCATTCTTCTCTGCTGGCCAACTGCTCTTTTAGCCTACTATGAGCAGATACCACTACAGCTTTCTCTGCCCACAGGACTTCCAGATCTTTCTCTTCTGTATTCCCACTCCAATCCCAGACCCAGGAGCTACTTGATTGTGGAGCAAAGAGGATATTTACCTCTTTACCTTCTGTGTATTTTCCCCGCAGCCTTGTTTCTTCTAGCGTGCTACTTTACTTCATTTCTTCAACCTCTACAAAATGCACATTGTTTGGTGAAGATTGAGATTTTGGAAGACAAATCTTATACAGCACTCTTTCCCCATGGCTAGGCCAGACATATGTCTTCTGCTTTGAAGAAGAAGAAGTGAAAGAAGGACAATATAGGGAATAACATAATTCTTAAATTTGCCTCCAATGATTCCACTACTTTTGCTTCAACTCTAGCCTAGATTCTCTATTACCTTGTAAGTTTGTAAAGACCCTTAAAGATAGCCTACATCCATCTTTAATGAATAGAAAAGGGCTCCAGAAAAATTTTGCTTAAAAGTAAAGTTCTGGTTTTCTCTTACTGCCTAACAAGCCATCTGGAACCATGAAAGAACAAGAATACTTTTTGTTGTTGGTATTATTATTACCTTGGTACTTCTAGTAGTCTTAGTATTGACTGGGGCCGGGTAGGCAGTTCTCACTCGAGGTTTCTATGTATGTAAATCAAATGGATGGTGCAGCTGGAATCACCCAATGGTTTAGTCATTCATGTGCCCTATGATTAGTGCTGCCTGGCGGCTACGTCACGTGGAAGCTGGAGCAACTAGCTCCTCCAGCGCCTTTATCCTTATAATGTGACATTTCTGTCACATGGTCTCTTCAGTGTGGTAGCTTCAGTGTAGTTAAGGTTTTTCATTTGTGGTGCAGGAATCCAGAAATGGGGGGGGGGGAGAGAGAGAGAGAGAGAGAGAGAGAGAGAGAGAGAGAGAGAGAGAGTCAATGGAATCATACCAGTGACTAATTGGTCTGTCTTTTCATGGAAGAGTCAGGGCATTTGCAAAAGGCAGATTTTTCCCCAAATGTTGACCAACTCTGTCTCCTTAGCATTTCATATGATCTCTATCACATCTTCCTACTTTCTAGCTTACTGCTTTAACGTGTCTTTCTTTTTTATGATTGTTTATGTATTTAGCACAGGGTCCACTGGGTCTCACTATATAGATTGGACTCATAGTGATTCTCCTGTTTTCAACCTCTGAAGCACTAGGATTATAGGCATGCACCACCATTCCCAGTCTTTTAACATGTCTTTCATATTGGAAGTTTTCTCTTCACTGTTAAAATTAAATTCTTGTGCCATGCTGGCTCCACCCACAGGGAGCACTGAGACAGTGGCTGAGACTGGGCATGGTTGCACACACCTGTAATTCCAGGGCCTGGAAGGCTGAAAACAGGTGAATCACTATGAGTCGATCTACATAGTGAGACCCTGTACACCCTGTCCTAAATTCATAAAAAAAAAAAATAATAATGTCTTTTTGGCCTGTCACTTCATATATGATATTAAGCTATCTCTTTTCTTGTTCTCTGGCTTCTCTATTTTTTTTTTGTCAGTTTTTCTAGCTCTAGGTAGGCCTAAGTAGTGGTAATAAAATAATTTTCTAGACTCTGAGACTGTTCAATTCATTTGTAGATTATTTTAAAAGTGTAGTACTGTATTTTATGCTACAATAGCAGCTGATTTTGATCATTCCAAAAAAGTCTGATAATTATTTGGAAAAAATTGAGTGTCTAATTCAGGAGATCAATGCATATGCGAATATTCTAGATTGTACCTTACATATAGGAGAAATCCTTTTTGATTCACTAAGAGAGTCAGAATACCAAAGGAGAGAACCGAGAGCCATGAGCCAAGTAGATTCCCTCAAAAGTGAAAAATGAAAAGTCAGAACAAAGCTGGCAAATGCCCAGCAAATATGTCACACAGCTCTTTTTCTTTACTCATAGACAGCGTGGCTAATAAATCATGGCCCTGCAGCTGGAGATGGGCTCCACACCCCACCCTGTGAACTGCTACTCCTAGATCCACCGGGGTTGGCAAACAAGGTAAAAATCCATTTGCCTTCTTCAGTCCATCATCCGAGGACACGGAGACAAAAATGAAGACAATGTTCAACGTTTATTTACATAATATTGGGGGAGGGTGAGTGGGTATGGCTTCCAAAACTTACTGATGGCACAAGGATCATTTACAATGATGTGAATTTGGAAGATTTCTGCCTGGCATGAGGCAGTCCTGTCAAAGGATCCAGCCAAGCACATGTAGTCAATAATTGCTTGTGTTGATTGTAACATGTGGCACCTCCAAATTATTTTGTCTTCAGCCTCTAAGAGATTAATCACCTTGGCTGCACATGGGGAAATAGCTTGCTATTACTCATTGGTTTACTCAAGCCTACACAACTTGTCATCATAAATAGTGGAGAAATATTCCAAGAGCAAAGAAGTTGATATAATTACTGTAAATAAGATTCTGACTACCAGATATGTCCTTTGCAAGTTTTTCACTTTTTCTTTTTCTTCTTTTCCTCCTGCATCCATACCTCTGTGTGGAATTTAGCACACTGAGAAAGTACAAAAAAAAAAAAAACAAAAACCTTAGTAGTATAATCCCATTGATTTTTTAATTTTATAGCCTTAATCAGACCATAAGAAAAAAAGAAATTCAGAAATGTTTTACAAATCACATTGACTATGTCACTCTAGACACATATATAGTGTCCGGATGCTACAGACAATGGCTTATTTCTTCATTTGACTTAAAAAAAGAGTAAGTATCTTAAGAAAACTTCACCACATTTTAATGATAATGTTTGGAAAAATGAAAAAAAATTTTGGCAAGCTTGTGATTGTTTTTAATTGCCTTTGAGAACTTGTGTTCTGGGGAGGGGCGCTGATAAGGAACAAAGCATAGAGAATGATTTTGGATGGTATTAAGTGGATGCCAGTGGTACGCTAAATAAACAGCCATTCTGCTTTGTGCCAGCTTCTCCTACGGACAGCACAGGGGAAGAGAAGAAATGCCTGGGAAACCCTTTGGGTGAATCCCTGTGGACGGTCCCAGAAACACATGCTCCCTAGCCATGCACATTTATCAAATGATTTACACAATTCTTTTTCTAGCCCACATTACAGACATGACACAATTACTAGATTTATTAATTCCTTGTTGCAGGGACTAAAGATTTCCCAATGTGATGGACTAATGCATATTGTATTAGCTCTAACATCTGGGGCTCTGTACCCACCACCATTGAGAGATTAGCTGAAACACAAAATACAACTCTTCCCTCTGTCTCTGTGCGAGACTCCTCTCTCCCTCCTCATGTCTTGCTCTTTCTCTTCATTTCTCAAGTGCTCAACAGGCTTTTCTGAGCAAGGAGAGTGAGCGAGTGTGTGATTTACAGCGTCGTTTTGTCTCTGCTTGCATTTCACCTTCCATCCTTGCATTTCTTATTGAAACTGAGATGAGTGAAGAGAGATGCATGGACCATCTATTTTCCTCTCAATCTTCCAAATCTTTGGAGAAGTACCAATCACCATTCAAGTTGTCAAAAATTCTATCAAGATCTAGGAGCAGAGCTCAAAAGAACGCAATAACATATGGTTCTTACATGAGACCTGGGGTCTAGGGGCCACTTTATCTTTTAATAAGACTAAAAGAACAAGCGGAGAATATGATGGTCATATGCCTACTAGGATCGCTGTCCTCTCATCACACCTGCTCGAATAAATACCTTCTGCCATTAACATTCTTGCTGCCTGTGATTCTTCTCTTGCCAGTATTGGTTTGCTGTTATCTCCCACTTCCTTTCATTCTTTCTGTTCAACCTTTATACCTAAGAATCCTCTCCCTAAACCAAATGTCTCAGGCAGGGTTTCAACATCTTAGATAGGGCACTCGATTTCTCTTCTATCCTGTGTTACCTAAGGAAAAAAGGTTAGTTTTTAAAAGTCAACACACCAAACATTGTGATATAGATGATGAAGAAAACATGGCTTTAATGTCAAATGGACAATACCATAGTCATCATAAATGGATTAACTCAGGGCTGGCCAGATAGCTCAGCAGATTAAAACACCTGCTTAGGTAGATGCAGGAACCTAAGGGTTTGGTCCCCAGCATGCCATGCCAGCCTTCCCCCCCCCCCCCCCCGGGGCACACTGAGACAGCGATTGAGACTGGGCATGGTGGAGCATGCTTGTAATCCCAGTGCTTGGGAGGCTGAGAACAGGAGGATCACTATGAGTCCAAGTTGTGTAGTGAGACCCTATAGACCTTGTACTAATTACATAAAAAGAAAAAGAAAACAATGAATGGATTAACTCATGTCCTGACCAAATCAGTGCCACTAGCATGTGAGGATATACGTCCTCGTTACCAGGTCTTTCCAGTTCTCAAAATAAGCAGAAACAATCTGGATTTCCATATAAGTTCTTCTTATTTATGAAAGTTAGTAACTAATTCACAAATATAAGAAAATGTAATGCAAGTCAACCAAAATCCATCTTTGAGTTTGGTTAGACTCGTGGGGTGACAAAGCACCACTGCTGGTTTGGGACTGCGTTTCCCAATGGGTATGTCAAGAAATTTTGTTGATAAGGTCAGAAATTTTTAAATAGAATTTTCTCATCAGTGGAAATTTAGTGAATATACTTTTGCTAAATACACTTTTGCCCTCTCAGGTAGTCTCTTTATTTGGTTTCAATTTATCAAATTTTAATTGAACGTCTCTGATAAATGAGATACCATTCAAGACCCTTTGAAGTAGATCTTGCGAAGATAGGCTTATTATTAAGAATGGATCAGGCTGCTGCAACGTTGCCCCAAGTTAGTGATGACTAAAACAAAACAGGGAGTTTCTCATTTGAGATTCAAGAGCAGACAGTTCACAGGTGGAATGTTGTATCCCTAATGTCAGGAACTTAAAATCCGCTACATTATGACTCTTTGATCTCTAAGATGTTGACCTTGATTTTATGGCCCAAGCTGGTAAAGCTTCTGTAGCTTCCAACAATGCAGGTTGTGCTGTAGTAACAGACTGATTCCAAATATAAATTGCCCATACTATGGCATTTTTGACCTTTACTGTTGTACGTATAGATCTGGAATGAGCGACTTCTAAAATTACCGTGACAAAGAAAGAAATATAGAGAATTCATATGGAATATAGAGAATTCACATGGAATATTTTTCTAGAAGTAACTCCTCTGATGCTTTTGATGATGCTTTCTGTGCATGAGGTAGTCACACAGTCCTGAAATATAGGCAAGGAAGGATGGCAAATAATATCCCATGTATGACCACTGCTGAGTAATGGTTTTCTTTTTTCCCACAATCACATGTTCATAAACCAACCAGCAAAAAGGAAAGAACTGACAAAGTGTAGAGTACATCCAGAAAACACAGTTGTAACTAGCTCTCCTACTCCATTGCATAAAATCTTATTGCAAAGTTACTGTCAACTATAAGGGATCTGAGAAATATGCTTTAGTTCTGCATGCCTATGGTCTTAGCTGAACATTTAATGTTTAAAGCTTAATGTTCTTCTTAGGAAGGTGCAGAGACTGGGGTTTGATCTCCAGCATGCAGTGCTGGCCCCACTCCTTACCCTAGGGTGTGTTGAGAGGACAAATGAGACTGGGCATGGTGACACACACCTGTAATCCCAGAGCTTGGGAAACTGAAAACAGGAGAATTACTGTGAGTCTGACCTGTATAGTGAGGCCCTGTAGACCCTATACTAAAAACAACAATAACATCAAAACAAAACAACAACAACAAAAACCTTAATGTTTAATTATAACAAAAATGGAGCAGATGTCCTGGGAGACAATAAGAACATGTTTATCTATAATGAACCTGACATGGCCTTCACCCCAAAGAAGGTTTTTGTTTACTGAAAAACAAAATGACTATGTGCTCTAACTGCACTCTGCTTTAGAATAAAAATGTATTATGGAGACCGTAAACAAATTTTAGTGAAGGGCAAAGCCATCGAGGCTAACAATTTCACTATTACATTTCACGAAAATAATTCCTCAGAATATGTGAGGTCCTAAAGAAAGCTCATGTCTAGTCCAGGAAGGCCTGAGAGCTGGGAAGTTAGAGTTACATTTCTTGCAGCGAGTTCACAGTCAAAAAAATTTCATACTGGTGGGAGAATCTGTACCTGCCTTCCTTGCAACATAGTCCTGGTTTTAACTTGTGTTTCCAATGTAATTATTAAGAGATACATCTACACCTTTCAATTTCAACATGTCCTGATTTAAATAAATAAATAAATAAGTGAATAAATAAGAATTCTTCTCTCACCACTGATTTAAGGCCAGGCTTTAGGAAGGTACGAGAATATGAAGAAGAGAACTAGAATTCCAGGAGGCTGTATAGTTCCTAATGAGATTTCATCCTATGATTGTAGCTGTGCATTGTAGTTACTGATGTCATGAAGTTATAAGCATGATTGCATTTCTTTTGGAAAAAAGTGACTGGGATAAAATCAATAGAGTAGTTGGAACGGAATTTTTCCAAGATGAAAGTATAAAGATCATTAAACTCCAAGGGACTATGAGGGAGCATTTTGAGACATTTGCTAAAATCTCAAGGAAGACACTGGATTTTAGAGGCATGAAATTAAAGACTCAAAGCAAGTTTAACTGATGCCCGAACAGGAGCTCCAAAGACCACCAGGGCAATACCTTACCTTGTACAGTGGGTGTCTCTGAGCAAAGTTCTAAAGAAGGTTTTCTATTTCGTTAGCACTCCACTTGGAGTCTGGATTTCTATGCATCATTCAAGTCTCCTTTTTTCCACTCTTGCCCAGGTAGAATTACATCACCACTCTACCCCACCACAGCCACCAATGGTCACTACCAGCTGTTCCTTGGCACTTTCTTTTCCACTCCTTTCTTTCTTTTTCTTTTTTCTTTTGTATTTAGTACAGGGTTTACAGGGTCTCACTACGTTTATCAGACTCATAGTGATCTTTCTGTTTTCAGCCTCCCAAGCACTGGGATTACAGGTGTACACCACCAGGCCCAGTCTCAGTCGCCATTTCAGCATATCCCGGGGATAGCGCCTGCACAGCACCCTGGGAATGGAATTTGTGTCCCTGCTCCTGCCTAAGCAGGGACTTTACTCTGCTGAACTATCTGGCTTGCCCTCCACTCTTTATTTTTATCAAGAATATTTTAGGCAAGATCCAGGGATATAGCTCAGCAGCATAAGCACCTGCCTGGCAAGTACAAGGTTCAGAGTTCCATCCCTGGTACTGAAAAAAGAAAGAAAGAAAGAAGGAAAAAGAGTATTTTTGGCATGCTGGCCAAATAGCTCAGCAGACTAAAGCACCTGCTTAGGCAGGAGCAGGCATGGAGATTCGATCCCTAGGGTGCCATGCAGGCCCCAACATCTGGGCAAGCTGAAATGGTGACTGGAGACTGGGTGTGGTGGCATGCATCTATAATCCCAGCACTTGGGAGGCTGAAAACAGACAGATTACTGTGAGTCTGATCTATGTAGTGAGACCCTGTAGACCCTGTACAAAATATAACAAATATTAGTACATATCTGAAGTACATAATAGTTGCATTCAGTGTAGGGAATTGACACATGCACATAGCACATTGCGATTCTTAAAAATCTTTTCCATTCACACTCCATTTTGCCAGCATCAAATTCATTTAGTCATCTTATAAATCCTTATAAAGTTATTATAACATATACAGATTAACAACATTTTAGAATTTGTCTGATGGGGCTGAATCTATTCTGTGATTTTTCCTTTTCTTCTATTCCATGTTTGCTTTAAGTTCTTTTTTTCTTTTAGCATTTTACTTCCCTTAACCTAGATAGGGCTTCTCTTTGTTTTTGTTACACAACTGCAGTTGATACTTTTATGTCGGGGTTCTGTATTTTAGCTTTTGGGGCGAAGGCTAGGTCGTGAACCCCAGGAGGGTCCCACCACTTCTTTCTCAGCAGTCTTAGTTATTTTCGGAAAAGTCCTGATGATGATGAGCTCTTAAAATTTCACCTTTGTCATTAATAATATGTTTATTTGTATTAAAGGTGCACCAGAAAGTTTAAACTCCCTGTAAATACAGGGTTTAAATACCCAGTGGGCATTGAATGTACTCAGATATGTAGATAAAGTTTCCTAGAAAAAAATATATATATGTAATTTAATGGCAACATCCCTTGTCCCTACTTAAATGTCTCCCTCAATTTGATTCAGGGCAGAACTTTGAAGAAAGAAAAACCAAGTTGAAGAAAAAAAAATCTGTTACCCTACTGTGTTATTTTAACCTATGATGTTTATCTCTTTAACTGAAAACAGTCATAATAATAATATCTACTGTATTAAATGAGATATGTCATTTGAATATTATATGATTGCTTTTTTTTAAACCACTCTTAACCTAAAAAAAAACCCTTTATATTCTCAACTCTGTACCTAGAATAAGAGATTATGCTAGTAT
>PVKN010031256.1:0-12540 GCA_004027915.1 Capromys pilorides | reverse complement strand
GAAAGCCTATAGAGAAGTATGGATAACTTGTTATGGGAGTGCAGATGAGGAAATAACTGATTTTCTAATAAAAATAAAAACCAGAGTGACTAGGAGGGTAGTATAGCTCTGCTTCTTATCTTAAAGATGAGAAATCTAAGGTCCAGAGATATCACATGACTGGCCCACAGCACAGCTGTGGCTGAGAGCAGAGCTGCTTTATGATTGTTACCTGGCTCGCTGCTTGCTGCATATGTCTTACAGAATATAGGCTGAGCATTGACACAGGGAAAAATAGATTTCATATTCAATAGGAAATCACAGTGCTGCAACTGGAGTAGATGAGCAGAAAGTAGAAGAAAACTGTGGAGCTGAGAGAATCATGAAATGACCTTGTGTTGGCAAAGCCTGCAATGTAATTGGGAACTTGAGTCTATTTCATGATCTGGTAAGACACTGGCCCGCTCAAAAAGTTGCTTTACTGTCCTCAGAACAATATTTTAAGAGTGAATTCCACATGGCAGTTTACTCTAAGGAAGGGCAGAGTTGAGGGGAAGAACTAGGAGTAAAAACAGGTATATCCTTAACAATGCAAACCATCAGGAGGGGCATGACTTTAGCAGTGAGGGGGAGTGGCAGTGAGAAATAAAGCCATAGTCCAATCTGGCATGACAGCTACATTTCATTATGATCCAAATTAAGTCTTTAGATTCTGCTGCTTTTTAGCAAGTGTCTAAGAATTTTCTAAGCCTAAGGAATTGTCTTCAGAAACCCTAACCAGGATCTAACATTTCTCTCCCACTCCCTACTTCTTCTGCTCAGGAAGAGCTGGAGAGAGAGAGAGAGAGAGAGAGAGAGAGACAGACAGACAGACAGACAGACAGACAGACAGACAAAGAGAGAGGAGAGAGACAGAAAGACACATACAGACAGAGAGACAGAGACAGAGAGAAAGACAGAGACAGAAAGACAGAGAGAGAAAGGAGAGAGACAGAAAGACACACACAGAGAGACACAGACAGAGAAGGACAGAGACAGAGAGAGAGAGAGAAGGTGAGAGAGAAAGAGACAGAGAAAGAAAGACAGAGAAAGGAGAGAGACAGAAAAAGACACACACAGAGATAGACAGACAGGCAGACAGACAGAGACAGAGAGAAAGACAGAGAGAGAGAAAGAGAGAAAGAGAGAAAGACAGAGAGAGAGACAAAGAGAGACTGTGTGTGTGTGTGTGTGTGTGAGAGAGAGAGAGAGAGAGAGAGAGAGAGAGAGAGAGAGATGGGATTGTCCATGAATTTACCTTCACAATGTTGCAGATGGCTTCAGGATTAGCCTGAAAAATTAAGGATGTGTTTATTTAGATCCTCTCAAACCTGCCAGTATTTTAAACTCCAAAGTAAGAGAGAAGAAGCAACCTAATTATATGAGTGTTGGAAATGAAAGGAAGTAACAATGATAATCACTCAGTTTGCTCCCAATCTCCTACCTTTGGTTTTACTGTTACAGGACGTTTATATTTCAGGTGTCCTAAGAAAGGCTTATTTTATTCTTTTGTTTTTATGGTGAAAATGACTGAGACTGAGTCGAGCCCGAAAGCCACAAGAGAACAAAGATGTTCCGCCTGGGATCCTAACTCCACAGCTGCAGTGCAGCTTTCCTGGGGAGGTTTTGCTCCTTTTGATTCATCCCCAATCAGTGAGCAGTAGGCACTCTCATCAGAACTGGAGGCCTTTTCATTTCTAAGACCTCTTTATTCTTAATACTAGAGTCTAAGATACAGCCTCACTTAAGTTAGTGTTTAAGTCTTGGCAGAAATGAAAAATAGGTACCTGTGTAGATTCTGTTGACTCTTACAAGTTGTCTCTGAGTCTTTGTGTATTTTATGACAAAGCTTCCTGATTCTCTGAATCTTAAATACAGTATTAATAGGATTTGTTTCTTTATTTTCTAGGGATAAAAAGAAAATACAACAAAATCCTTCTGGGAAAATGTCCAATGTTTAAGCTAATGTCTACTTTACAATTTCTCATCTTCCAAGTCTACATGACTACAATGAGAACTTTAAGAAATCCCTGATGTATACATTTATTCTCTCAGCTTAAATTCCCTTCCTCAGCAAAAAGGCAGGTAAGGCAGCGCTGTCTGCCTTCAGCACCTTCTTTTCTCTCTGTGCAACTACTTTAGGACAAGCTGTCCGCAGCTTTGTAAATTCTCTCCTTGCCTCTTACTAAGCTGCTCCTACATCTCCTGGCTGTCTTACAGACAAATACAGCAGGACTCCATGCTTTTGCAATTCCATAATTCTTAAGAAACTCACAGGACAGAGGCTGAAAAATTCCCATGTTCTGCTTTTCTCGGTGCTAGCAAACATGACAGGTGAAAATGGGAATCTCTCAGCCCGTCTTCAAATTCCAGGAGGCCGGCAGCCTGTGGTGTCTATGCAGATTGCAGAGGTGCCTGAGGAGTTTGCACATGTAATGTGTCATCACTTCAGAAAAACCAGAACAGGTAGGAAAAGGGAGCACAACATTTGCAAAAATAAAGTGTTGGTGCGCAGGACAGTGACTGTGTCACTGACGACCTGGGTGGGACACTTAGCCTGGATGGAACGGGACTCATTCAGCTGAAGAGCATAGGGCAAAAGCCTTACCTGATTTTTCATTCTGAGAATGGATGCTGGAGACATAAAATGTGATTTGAAACAGTAAAAAAAAATTGAGAGTTTTAAAACTGGTTAATGCTGAATTACAGAGGGAGGCTTTTGGGAATTCTTTTTGCTCGGAATAAATGACAGAAATTCCATGTGATTCATATAGCTAACACCTGTCACATGTCTGCTGGCATTGGTGCCTCACATCTTTTTTATTTTATTTTCTGCTCTCCCCTTGTTAATTACGTTTCTCAGTCCAATTGCTAAAGAGCCTTTTTCTTCTCCTAGAAGTTTTTACTGGGTGAATTTTGTTGGTCTCTGGCACCTCCAACATGAGAGCTTGTGCAATTGAGCAAAAGGTGTCCAAGGACACTCAGATAGTCTCAGGAACTGCTCCTTCATTCCCACAGCTGAGGGTATAAATAAACCAGAAGTGGTACTTTCCTGAGACCTGGATGTCGCTTGAGTATCCAAGTATCCAGGCAATCATAAAAAATGCTAAAGATAGAAGAAGAGGAAGAAGAAGAAGAAGAAGAAGAAGAAGAAGAAGAAGAAGAAGAAGAAGAAGAAGAAGAAGAAGAAGAAGAAGAAGAGGAAGAGGAAGAGGAAGAGGAAGAGGAAGAGGAAGAGGAAGAGGAAGAGGAGGAGGAGGAGGAGGAGGACAGGAGGAGGAGGAAGAAAACAGCAATATATCATTTGCATTAGGCAAGAGGGGGGCTTTCTAAGAAGATGCTGTCCTTTGATTACACTGAGAAAGATGGAAAACCAGTATAAAATGGCACTAAGGAGCAAGAGGGTTGGCCTGGCACAATGGCCCCTGCTTGGAATCCTAGGTAGAGATGAAGTGAGAAGCAAGAATCTGAGGCAAGAAGACTACAAGTTTAAGATCAGCTGTTTCAAAAGAAAAAGTAAAGCAGGTGGGAGATGTAGCTGAATATTCTGTAACATCATGCCTAGTACTCCTAATCCCCAAGAAAAACAAAGATAAAAGAAGAGATAGAGCTTCTTCATCATTTGTTTCCTTATTTTGGTTGCTACCAAAGCGAGTGGCCCTCAGATGTGTGGAAGTAACACCTCTGTAGCAAGGGTCAGCCCAGCTGACAGAGGCCAGAGTTCTGACTGACCCAGTGTCCAGAAGAACTGCTGTCAGAAATGCTCAATACTCAGCTTCCTCACCTGAAAAACAAGGGGCTGAAACTAGATCTGTGGCGTTCAGCTCTTGCCTGATAGAAGTAGAAGGGTATTTCAGCCCGCCTGCATTTCCACTGCTTGTGTTTGCCTGCATGACTTTTTTCTCCCCAGTGCTCCCAGCCACCTACTACAGTAAGATGACTTGTTCTAGCCCTGTCTGTTCATCTGGTAGAATCAGGCCAGAGATTGGCCAAGTAGGTCATCACTTTAATTGTGTGACCGAGGGCACATGTGTATTAGTGTGTGAGAGACATAAATGGATTCCTTCCCCAAATAGCTTACGGAAGCCTGAAATTGTACCCTTGCTTATTCATTCCTCCCTCTTTGTAGGACAGTTTATCAAGATATCAGAAATCTTGAGATCAGTCATACAGACCTAACTAGTCATTGACTCTTTCAAGTGTGTAAATCTCTTCTGATAGCTCCATGGAAGGTAGGGAGAGGTGCAAGGGAAGCAATACCTTCAGGTTTCAGTCTGAAGCCGGGGTTCACCGATTGTTTATCTGATGGCCCAACAGCCAGCACAGTGGCCTCTCATGCCCAGTTCTGCAGCCCCACTCTGTTCAAGTAGAAGCTGACAGTTTCTTGTTATCCCTGAGCTGGAAACATCCACTGTCCTATCCTCATGGAAGCAAAATCCAAAACTGGAGAAGCAGAACACAGCTCATAGCAGCTGTGTTCTGGGTTTGAGATTGGAAGAATTTTAATTTGAATGTGCATTACCCATAGTTTCTTGTTAAAAAAAAAAAAAATCCCAGAAAATGTCCTTTTACTATCCCTAAGGCAAGTCCGGTCCAATGAAAGTGGAAGTCTCTAAAAATCCCAGGGTTATAGGCAATGGGACTTGCCCTTCTATAGCAGTGCAACATATGAGCAGAGTATCATTTTAATTTGCTATTGCCCTTGTCCTGGCTCTTGTATTCCAAGTCCCAGTAGCACCATAAGGAACGAGGGAACTAATTTTCAGATATTAGCAAAGTTATTCATGGGAACTGCACTTTCTGCTGCCGCATTGGCGCAGGGTTCCTCGGGAACCCTGCCCGTGGCTGGCAGCCTACACTGGCACAACCCTGCTGTGGCTCTCTGCTGATGGAGAGCAGGACTGACACACTTCAAAGGGGATACTGAAGAGAAGCCAGTACGGGCTCTAGGCTCTGAACCGGGGGAGCCTGGACCTGAGGTGAATATCGGAGGATGGATGTATCCACTTTAAGAATAAGGGTGTGCAGCCAAAGAGAATCCTTGAGGGAAAGTAGATGGAAAGCAGCTCTACTGCTTTTGCAATGAGATTTGAGGAGGTCTCTGGTGATCCCCATGCATCCCATAACCCACTTCTTTAACAGAGCTAAGCCTACAGAGGGGAAGCTGAGCCCCAAAGTCCATGGCATTAAGCACCTTTCTGCATATAACATGGCAGAAACCATTGCCACTCTCACACCAAACTCCAAGAAAAGTAGAAATTTAGCTGGGAAGTAGTTTTTCAGACAAGGACTAATTTTGGGTCCTTTTGGAATGGGGGATGGTGGTGTGGTTGGGTGCTTGCCAATAGACGGCAAGTGGAAGTGATGTGAGCCACTCCTGGGCCTGGCCATGTGACCTTGCCTGGTGTTTCTCGTTTCCATGTCCACTACTATCCCTCCTTTGGAGGACCCCTGTGTGTCATGTGCGGACGATGATAGCACCACCATCTGCCTGGGTTCTTGAAAGAATGTCTGGAGCAGAAAGCCCCCCAAAAGGCCTATTCTAGATGAAGATTGCTATTTTTTTTAGATCAATTGAAGTAATTGAGACCCCATCAGCTCATACATACAACATCTGAGAGAATAGTGAGGCCACCAATTATAGGTAAGAGACTCGTTCTTAGAATTTCAAAGATTTATTGCATTGTCTGCTTTCTCATTGCTGAGACATAATACTCCAGGCCTACAATGTAAAGTAGGAGAAACTTAACTTGGCTTACAGTTTCAGGAGATTCAGCTCAGTGAACAGACTTGGCTGGTTCCAAGGCAGAGATACGGTGGAAGGCCATGGGAGAACAAAACATTTCATAGCAGCTGGGCATCAATGCAGGATGAGTGCCAGAGAAGAAGGGGTGAGGCCCCAGACTGAGATCCAAAGGCCATGCTTCCATGATCCACCCCGGCACACCCAGAAGTATCCTCCTCCAATCTCTGCTGCGGATTCCAAAGCCAGTCAAGTTGAAAGGCCACCCTAGCTGCTCCATTTGTTTACTTACCAAACGTCATGATTTGGGTGAAGTCTGTTTAGTTTCAGCCTTTAGCTTCTAAAATTCTAGAATTCAGGTTTGCAGAACAAAGAGGTGGAGGTGGATGGTTTAGATGTGAGGGAACAGGGAACATCTGCAGTAGGGGTTCATGCCATCCCTTTCTACAGCTTCGGCTTTGTGCTCTGGAACTCTATCTGCATGGAGGACGGGTGAAAGAGCTGGAAGGGATCCTAGTAGCCACCCTGCCCAGTGCTTCTCAGATTCCATTTGGCAACACAAAAGCTCCTTATAGTGAAATCCTACTCACCAGCCCTGTGTGTGGGACAATTCAAAGCAGAGCTTGTCCCTTTGAAGGAAGGATCCATTGCCTCGCCTATTTACCACCCACCTGTGGAGGCTCTGAGCTCCTCAGAGAAGATCAGAGAACAGCTGGTCTGCTCTGGCCCTTTTGTTTCAGAGGTGAAGAAACAGTGGGGGCACTAAGTGTCTTCATTAGGGTCACACAGATGGTAAATGGAAGAGTGGGAACAGACCCAGGCTCCTGGCTTTCACTCTTAGAAATTTCTATTGTATGGGTACAAGTCAGTGTTCTATAGAAAAATGAAAGGGCTTGGAAGCAGATGGACAGGTAGAGATTTATTGCTCACAATTTGTTCCCTTGATTATAGGACCTACAAGACCTCCATCTGCTTTGCACCGTATGGGAACCAAGAAAAGCTGCTATCATAGCTCCAATCAAAACCCAAAGGCTTCAGAACCAATCATTTTGATGTCCAAGGTCAGGGGAAGATGAATGCCCCAGCACAAGCTGACAACCAATCTCTACTGCTTTGCCTTTTCTTCTATTCCACCCTCAATGGCCACCTGCATCACTGAGGGCCATCTTCTTTGCAAGACCTACTGATTTAAATGTTAATCTCTTCCAGCAACAATCTCACAGTCACACATAGACATAACATTTTGCCCACTCTCTGGGATACCACGAGGCATGACTCAGCAAATTAGCCATCATAGCCAGGTTTTCTCGTTTGAGATATGAGCCCTCAAATCAGCCCCAGACCATTGGGTGGCAAGGACACCCAAGGGTATGCCTGGCAAGGACACGTGGCAGATGGGCCTGAGTTCCTTGTATTGTTAGATTTCTATATAATGCCTTGCCATGAACCTCATGGCTTTAAACACACTTATCATTCCAGAGATTTGGAGTCTGGGTAGGTTCAGCTGGGTTCTCTGCTCAGGGTCTCAGAAGGCTGAGATCAAGGTCCTGATTGGGCTGGGCTGTGTTCTGCACTCATTTGGGAAGAATCCAGGCCCTAGGCCATTCAGGTGGCTGTCAGCATTCCGTTCCTGTGCTGATAGGACTGCAGCCCCTGATTTCTGGCTGACCATTGGTTGATGGTCATTCTCAGGTTCAGGACACTGCCCTCTTGGTGTTCTTCCTTGTGACCTTTCCATGCTGCAAAGGGGCTTTATACTTATCCGATCTTTTACCCACTCCTCTTTTCTTTCACCATTTAGAGAAAGTTCTCTGCTCTTCAAGAGTCCATATGACCAAGTGAGACCTATGTGTATAATCTCTGGATAAAGTCAACTAATCAGTAACCTTAATTACACCTGCAAACTTCTTTTGACTAGTAACATAGCACAAGCACTGGGGTGACACTGGGGGTCAGTGACACAGGGCCAGCTCAGAAATTTGTCTGTCATTCTTGTACGTTATGACTAACTCCAGCACACGTCACCTGCTCTTGGTGCCTCTGACAACAATGGTGATAGAGCACTCTACTGTCACCTCCCTAACTTCTTTTTGCCACATTTTCATGAGTGGAAGAGCTTGGTACATAGTAGGGTTTAAAAAAAAACAAAACTTAATCTAAGTAGTATAGGTAGATTAGAATCTGCAGCATGTGTTTCTAGCAGTAGCAGCTCTGACATAGAGAACAGAGGTTGGGCCCTTGGTAACAGGCTACCTACACTGAGGTAGGCCTGGGATCCTGGGGCTATCAGAAAAGACAAGGATCTCTGTTTTGTGCTACTCACAGAATAATGAGCACAAGATTCCTTCTTTTAGAGGTGAGTCCAGAGGGGTGACAAAATTTAAAACCAAAGTTGACTAGTCAAGTATTCTGTCTACTACCTTCCAGCAACACTAGGATCTGATGTCTTTTTCTGTTTGCCCTGGCCTCTACATGATCTCAGAAAAGCTTTCCAGAAACCCTAACTTTGTTTTTCACACTGCAGGCCAGCAGGTAGGGTGGCTGGCTACATTATCCTCGTCTAGGAAGCACGTGACATTCCAGAGCCCAAACATCAGACTTTTAGATTCTCACGGCGTTCTTCAGGGAGTCTGTCTTCCACCAGCTGTAGAAGGAAACTGAGTGAGAAACATATAAAGGGCTGGAAAAGAGGCTGTGAACAACAGTAAGTAAGATATTTAAACTCCCTAGTTCCTAGTTTTTCTACACAATGGGTTTGCAGTGTGTGCCTTGAGGTTGGTTCAGAGTCTGGGTGTGGGACTGAAGGCTCCCAGGTTCATGATGGTAACTAGCAGGTGACTGTGAGGTGGGAGAGGTAGCTGGTTATCTTTACTCAGGAGCAATAAATGAGCAAATAAAGAATAGAGGAAATGATTTTAAAAAACAAAAGTCAGAGGTAGCATTCTAAGTCTGAGACTATATTATTTCTTTGGGAAAAATCCCTCCTGCCGGCATCTCCACTGGCCAACTAAAGAACTGGTTGAGAGGTACTGCTCAAATAGGAGGATAAGTTGGAGTCTTTTGTTAAAAAAAAAAAAAATGGGTGCACCTTGAGCTTGTAATGCTGAGTGAAATAAATCAGACATGGAAGAGTAAATATCAGATGGCCTCTTATATATGAAAAGTTGATACATATTGATGCCCATGATGAATATATTTATCATCTGTTGCAAATGTAAATTAATTAATGTTTATGACATACAAAAGCATTTGACATAAGGACAACAAAAAGAAGAAATAGCTTTGTGACCACTTCTCTTATAATTACCAGTAGGAATTAAACGCTTTGGTGAGGGTTTCCCACTAACAGTGATAGCCAAGTTGTTGGTGAGAAATTTGGCTTTGACAGCCATGCCATTCTAGAGTTTACCCCATAGACTATAGGAAGAGCCCATTCATCAAATTTGCCTCTGAGGCTCTTGAATTCTATAAGGCACTGGTATTGGCTATGTGAACTCTCTCCTATGAAATATCTCTGCAAGTTCTAAATCTCAAACCAAAAAGACAACTTGGAGGAAAAAGGTAGCTGGGAGAATGGAAATAGACCAGGTGCTGGAGGAGGTGGTGGCATTGGAAGCCTTTCTCAATCAGGTCCTCTGAACGTGCCTTGGGGTACAGGCAGCACTCACAGGTCATGGCTGGGAAGAGGCTGTGATGGTCACAGCAGGAGTCCAGCCCTGTGTCTGCAGTCTGATTATTCAGCCTCTAGGCTCAGTTCTTGTTAATCCCACTTTGGGACACTCTAGTTAAGCAGTGGAGCACCTTCACTGCTGGGTCGTCATCTCTTCCAGTTCTTCCCTTCCCTTTGAAGGGAGGCAGCTTACAATGGGCCTATTACAGCCCTAATTGAATCATTAACACACCAGCCATTAGCACTGCTAATGAGGGAATCTAGGGATTACAGCACCAATTATCAAGTTTGATTTCTGAATGTGGCTCTGCCAACAGCGGGCTCTTGTGAGAGTCTTCAGGAAGTGTGACAGAGACAGGGAGGAGAGCCATGTAGACACTGTGAGACTGTGTCCTGCCTGTACCCACGATAAACTCAGCTGATGCCCCTTCTGGTGATGCTGCCCAGACAGGTCCTGGGGTGGCCTGTGCACCTGGAGCCAGAAAGAGCATTCACCCAAAAACATGAACAACTCTCTTCCTGGTCTTCACAATCTCCCTAAAACTCACAGGCTTCTTTGCCCCTATAGTCAGTTTACCCCCTCTGCTCCATTGTTTTCTTTTTTGGTGGTGGTGGTGGTAGTGGTACTGGGGATTGAACTGTGTGCTACATTCCCAGCCCTTTTCCTGTTTTTTATTTTAAGGCAGCGTCTCAAAAGTTCATTAAGCTATCAAAACTGGGCTAAAACATGCAATCCTCCTATTTAGACTTTCAGCTTTATCTGTGTGTTTTTTTTTTAAACCTTTCAATAAAATAATCTCTACATTCCTCTTTACCCACATCTTATCTGTGCTAAATCTTGGGATTTGTCATAGTTACTTTTCTCTTGTTGCTGGGACAAAATACCTGACACCCAAAATGAAGGAAGGGGAGGTTTATTTAGCCACAGTTAGTGGAGGAGGTTTCAGTCCATACTCTGCTGGCTCCAAGGCAGAGCGGCACATGGCAGAAGGCCACGGTTCAAGGTGATAGAAAACAGCAAAGAGAAAAACAGTAGGAGCAGCAGCTGCTGAGAGCACAGAGAGCAAGCCCCTCTCCTTTCCTTACCCTGCATCCAGGCTATCTGCCCCAGGATGGCGTAGCACTCACATCCATAATCCCAGCACTGGAGAATGAATTAATCATAAACTCTAAAAGTCACCCTGTTGACTACATGAGGCTTTGGTGGGCTATCTAGATACAAACCATAATAAGATTACAATTTGTAAACATCTCTTGATTCCTTCCCTTCCTACTTTCATATGTTTCTTCAGTTCTTCTTTCCCTTCCTCCTACCCTCTTTCTCCTCTATTACTGCCTTGGTTCAAGTTCTTATCATCATCAGGGCATTAGGCCTCTTAGGAAATTGGTCTATCAATTGTAGTTTATCTCTTCTACTATATCCAAATGATTGCTACAACTTTCTAAAAGGTAGATTTGATGTGTACACAGTATGGATTCCTTCAGGGATTCCTGCTGCTTACATGATAAAGCATACATTTCTAGGCATGGCCTGATAGGACCTGCATGACTTTGGTCTTCCCTCCATTTCCACCTCAATCCTACCACTTTCTGATATAGAAATCAAGCTGGGGCCTTAGTGATTTGCCTGCCCTCACCCGCAAGTGCCAAACTCTTGGTGTACCCCCGCACTTTGCTCATGCAGATGTGCCTGCCAGCTCTGCTCTCCCTTTCTTTAAGACCTGTGAAGCCCGCATTCAAGTTTTAAAGACTCATGGATGAAGTCTCTCTGACTCACCCTCTTTATACTTGTGTAACCTATGTGCGCTTCTTATTATATCTATTGACATCAGATATTATTTGTTGCCCCTCCTGGACTATGAGATGATTAAACACACTTGTTTCAATATTTATTTTTTGAAAACCCAGGGTCCAGCACATATTGCATGCATTATGCATGCATAACCATACAAGTCACTGCTACTATATTATGTGCTTAATCAATGGATTAGAAAATTGATGATATCTTCACAGTACATTTCAGGATCTGTGTTGACTGTGTATTTTCATATCTATGTGGAACTCTTTCTTGTTCACACACTAATTCTTTTGAGCCCAACAATAATGACTGGAGTCATCAGAACTAATCACTCTCTGCCCCAGTGGCTCAGCTCATAGGCTTAGTGTCCATGAACACATATTGAATTGATTTAAAATTTCACAAGTGTAGGGCCTGGGGAGATAGCTCCGTGGCACAAGTGCCTGCCTGGCAAGTGCAAGGTCATGAGTTCGAACCCCGGTCCTGCAAAAACAAAACAAAACAAAATTTCACAAGTGTTTATTGAGTCTTCCGTTCTACTTAGACCTTAAAAGGAGGTACATGGGAGAAACAGCTAAGAGTTCACAGTTTCAGTTATCACCAAAGTCCTTCCCGTTATGATACTTCCTGTTTGCGAATTGCAGGTCTCAGCTCCTCATCTCTATCAGGAGATCAATTGTGAAGAAAGTGCTTCACAACCATGGCAGGGTTCCATCCCATCACAGCTGCTACACGCCTTCTACTGCCTCCTCTGTGGCTGTAACTGTAATCACTGCTTTGGCCTGTGATTTTCCTGTACACCTGTTGTTGGGCAAGAATCTCAAATGATGCATAATGTTGGGCACAGGATCTGAATCTTATGGAAATTATGAAGGGGGAGAGGCAGAAAAGGTACCAAAGTGTGCCTGATGCCAAGGTCCTGAGCTGGCGTCCTGTGGTGTCTCACTGTCCATGAGCCCTGTGTGGCTAACACGACTCAATCACTCGATCTGGGAGAAAAGCTCCTGCCTCTTCCCTTCCGCTCCATCTGTGGACACTTTGCCATCCTGCTGATTGTCTGCATATCAAAGCCTGTTGGACAAGTTGGACAAAATGAAATAAAAATGCACACATTGAACTGTCACCCAAATCAGGAACCGTGTTTCAGCCCAGAGCTCATCTGAGCTGGGGACTTCCTATATTGAATCACAGAATCTCAAACTGAGGAAATGTAAGCTTTATAAGAAAGAGACTATACCTGAAAGGATAAATAAAGTCTGAAAAGTATAATAGATATAGTAAAACAGAAAAAAACTGAATATAAGGATTAGA
>PVKN010031255.1:0-12539 GCA_004027915.1 Capromys pilorides | reverse complement strand
ATCAAATATTTCACCTGAAATTTGGCTAGTATATTGATTTATAGTTCTAGATAAAATACTAATAGTCCTCTATTCACTCATAAAAACAGACATTATGGAATCTCATGTTTCAGATATTGCTATCATATTACTATTATCCTCATGAACAAGAGGGGAAGGAATCAAGTTTCTGGAATCCCAAGTCCATTATTTTTATGCCCAATCCTGCTACCTTCCTTTGACAGACACCTCATCCCCAAACCCATAGACCAAAGCTATGTTGTTAGAGAAGCAGGGTGATTTGTGAGTACATTTAGGATATTAATGAGATAGATAAAATATCTAAATGTTCTGGAAATTGGGATAAAATCCTTGCAGTAATACTTGTTAGCTATATCAAGTACTTCATGCTAGACTACTATAAATTGTCTCTTTAGGGAAGAACAAAATAAGGTAATGCTGATTTTCCATAAAGCATGTATTTATGTTTGGTTATAATCATTCTTTTAATCTTGTCTTTCCAGGATAACTTTTATTAACTGCTAATTATGAAATAGATGCTATGTTGAGCAATTCGTGAAATTTGATGCATTCACTTCACATTCTTAAGATTAGGAATGCTTATTTTCCCCTTTATACCAATGAGGAAACTGCAGACCAGAAAGGCCAAATACAACACATGTGGTGGCACACACCTGTAATCCCAGCATTTTGGAGGCTGAGGCAGTAGGACTGACATCAGTTTGAGGCTATCTTGGACTACACAATGAGTTCAAGGCCATCCTAAACTATATAGCAAGACTCTGTCTAAAAAAACAAGAAAAACAGAGAGGTCAAATATCTGCTGTAAATCACTAATGTGGGGTGGCTGAGTGGAAGCCCAAATCCAGGAGCATGTGTCTCCAAAAACTGTGTTTTGGGATATTTATTATCATTTTTTCCCCTCATTCTCCATTTGCAAAATATCTCTACTCTAATCAATCAGTAAATATATAATTATGTTATTTAGAGACTAGCAGAACTAAAAGCAAAGAGTTCTGGGAATGTCTTTGAGGAAAGTCTGGGAGGGTTTTGGTGCTGAGTCAGAGTACACGGATCTCCATTTCTTTCTCTTTTTTCTTTGTATTTTTTTTTAAGGGAAGGGTTTATAAGGTGTTCAGAGTCTCACACTAGATTGGACTTATAGTGATCTGCCTGTTTACAGTCTCCCAAGAGCTAGGATTACAGGCGCGTGCCACCACAGCCAGTTTTTCAATTGCTATCTCAGTGCGTCCCTGGGGGGCGGGGTCAGCACGGCAGGCCCAGGGATCGAACCCCAGTCCCCTAGCCTGCTTGCAGGTGCTTTAATCTGCTGAGCTATTTGGCCTGCTCCACAGATCTCCATTTCTACATCTGCAATCTTTTGTTTTATTTTCACTAAGCAGCATATGGATAAATTTTTTAAATTAAGTTTTACTTCTCTCTTTTACCTTTTATCTGTGCATCTTCAGATCCCCTTTATACTTAGTCAAAATGTAAGTTTACATACATACAAACACATCCATTTTGTCTCTGTACTTATGTTTGGATAGTAAAATAGATATTTAAGAGGGAAAAAAGGAAATTCTTTGAAACTTACAGTCCTCTACCACAGAAAGGAAAAGGAAACTACTTCCTTAAACTTTTCTCTCACATAAACTGAAAGCTGTGTCTATAGGGAGGTGAATTATGCATAAATCAAGCAGACGAGGTCACTACTTCTCTCAGAGAATCTCTCAGGCAATCTCCTTTTCTAATCTACCTCTTATTTATGGTAAGATGAAGCATATTTGAAAGTCACCACTTATTCCTGAAGAAAGAGTGTTTCTTCTGATGTGTCCTTGAGGATATTTATTCTCCAAATGTATAACTTGATACCACAGATAGTAGTATGATCTTTCCAGAACAAGGAATTTATCAATATAGTCCCCTTGTAAATCATCTGAGGCCATGATTTAGCTGTGAGTGAAGATGCCCTTGGTTATAGGCTAAGCACTGCAGAAACTAGCTAAAATTTCCTCCTAGCTCCACATTCTTGGAATGCGAGTGGATGTTGCATGGTATGGTGCAAAGACTCATTTCAGGGATCAACCATTGTTCCACCATTGATCTAGCTTCACTTTCTCCAAGCACCACTCTCTTTCTCTTTAAAATGTGAATAAACTTGCCATACAGAGGTATTTAGGGAATTAAGCATAGAGTAAATCTCTCGACATGTAGAGGCTGAAAGCATGGTAGGCATTATGTGACTGGAGAAAGTTTTGAGCTAGAGTCCTACTGCTATAGTGGATAAGTGCTATTGTCTCACAAGGTCTTAAATTTAAACACTTTACATTCACTGGGAACACCTTTGTTTTTAACATTAGGAGATGAATGCACCATCATTTCGTGTGGAAAAAGGAAAACATGGGGAAATGCTTCTCCATTACTACTCAGATAGAAGTGGTCTATGTCACATTGTACCAGGTATGCAAGGTTTTCAGAGTCTAAGAGCTCTGAGGTCCCTGGACTGAGGAAGGCTTCTGTATGATTCTCCTGGATGGGGAAAAGCTACCAGTGTGGTGGGAGCTCTTATGTATGTTGAAGTCCTTGCTCTTTTGATAATGACTTTTGAAGTCATTAAGCTTTTCAAATGTTTTCAAAATACCAAAAGAAGGAACAATTTTCAATTTTTTTTTATCATTTCATTATTCAGATGTTTACATAGTCATGATAATTCTACAAACATTATTTCATATCAACATTTTTGTACTTATTGTAAAGGGCACTTTTCAATGTCATCATAGTCTTTAAAATCACATTTTAAATGGATGCATGAATTTCATATTGTGTCTTGTTTTAGTTTTTGTAAAGAGAATTGAACTCAGGACCTTGCAACTTGCCAGACAGACACTTGTGCCACTGAGTTATATTCCCAGCCCTCACATTGTTTCTTAGCTATTTCCCTAGTTCGCATCTTAGTTGATACCAATATTTTGCTATTGTAATCATCACTGTGATGAACATCTTCACATATCCTCCTCTATATTTTGATTTCTAATCCTAGAATAAATTTCCAGAGAAAATTAGAAAGATGATACTTACTGCATTTACAACTGAACGTTGCTTACATTATTTTCATTTGGTCTGTTCAGTGAGCTAAATGCCTTCCAGAAAAACAACAACAACAGATGCTGAACTAGAAATTAGTTAGCTGGGATAAATTTGACATCCACACGTCTAATTTAAATCTCTACATATTTTTACTTCATTAATCTGTGATATGCTACTTGTTTTGGGGCAGGGTTTTGAAGAACCCAGAAAACCCAATCAGAAGTATTAAATTGATTTTTAAATGATTTTTCTGGCACACTGCCTTCTATTATTCCTTACCAAGAGGTGTCCTTCTGCTTCAGGTATCATTGGGGCTGTAGCTAAGGACTTCTTTGACATTGATGTGAGTATGGATATCCTGGACATGAATGAAGAAGTGGAGAGGACAGGAAAAAAAGAGCATGTTGTATTTCTGATTGTACAGAAGACTCATAGGAAGATGAGAAGTACAAATCCAATCAGGTTACAAGATACAGGGGACATCAAGAGAAACCACAAGGTACTGAGCTTGCTACCCCTTCAGGAAACAATTCTCCAAGACAGACTTTCCAGCCTTGAAACAATCTATGCAAACAATGAAGTCATCCGGATCTTCTAATAGTGAAGTTCAGGCAGGATTTCTTAATCTTGGGATTGCTGACTGTTTGGACAAGATAATTTTTTGTTGTGATGGGCTGTCTTTTGCACTGTAAGATGATTAGCAGCATTCTAAATGCTCAGATTCTAATAGAAC
Source organism: Capromys pilorides (assembly GCA_004027915.1). NCBI lineage: Eukaryota > Metazoa > Chordata > Mammalia > Rodentia > Capromyidae > Capromys > Capromys pilorides. The sequence goes on along the minus strand of PVKN010031255.1, from coordinate 8,716 downwards.
CCTGCCTCCTCAGGTATGGCAACCAGAACTATTTCCTAGAATTGCAAATGTCCCAAATGGGGGGCAAAATCACTGTGAGGTGAGAGCTACTGGGTTGGGTTCACTGGTCATACTCTGGAAACTCTCTGGGATTACCTTAGCCTGGCAAAATAGTTGCTTATCAAATTACCAGTATAAAACATTTGAACGTTGGACCTGGTACCTTGTTTCACCATCTCCCTGAAGTAAATTGGCCTGTTATGTCCCCAATGCCCATGAGCCCATGAGCAGCTGGAGCTGCTCAATCACAGGTTCAGAGTCTACTTAAGCTCCTATGCTTGGCTACCTCATGGGGTGACTGCAGCCCAAGTTTAGATCCCACATATGTCAGGGGAGCAGCTCCCTGTGTCACAGAGCCTGTGCAATGCCCAGATATGCCTGAGAGTCTTGAGCATAGGGTACATGTGTCTTGGAGACTGCAAACCTATGTCAAGGTCTATTTACTGCTGCATCCACATCCACTGAAAAAAGATTCACATGTGATTTTCCTGCCAGATATCACTCTACACAAGTGATAGGGAACCTATAGCATTTGTGCAGTAGCAGGCTGTTTGTCATCACCGAGAGCTTTAAAGGGTTCACCATCACTGCCTACACTGTTTTTGAGATTTCATAAAATATTCTTGCTCCATTAGTAGAAAAACTACAGGAAGATAAGATAAAAATCCTTGGGAGCTCCAGACTCTTGGTCTCTGTTCACAGACACTGTTCTACATGGTGGTCCACTCAGCAGATAGGGTTAGCACATCTGCAGTCACATGACCAGGTATGCTTGCTTCTCTCTTTTCCTTTTGCAGGCTTATGAGGCAGCATTCCTCAGGATGAAGGAGAAATATTTGAGGATCTCTGTTTGTCCTAGGAAGAAATCTCACTGGGATATTGTGAGGAGTCTAATCATGTTTGGAAAAGGTAGGTGGGCTGTTGTTCCAGTGTCTTGGTGAGACTGCCTGGTTCTCAAGGGAAGCAGCCCCTGGTGTGAAGCAAAACTCACTGTGATTGTGATATCCCTGCTTTCTTCAGAGCCTGGATTTGGCATCCTTGGTTTTTAACTTTAAAATACCAGGTTCGAACTTGCAGTCTGTGGACCATCCTGTTTGTATGAGCAACACAGAGGCACTCTCGTCTATCATCAGAGAACACCAACAGAAAAAGGAGTGCCATCAGTTTCAACTGGAGAACTGGGGACTGAGGAAAACAAGGATGACGGACACTGATGTATTAGGACTAGGAATTTTCCATAGATCATTTTCTGGATCTAGGCCTTCTTACTTGGGAAGCATTTCTGGACTAGAGAGCTGTGGATAATAACTATGATTGTCCACTAGGGCAAAACATAGTGGATTAAGAGCCAAGTAAGTAGATTTCTGGCTCTGTCCCTGAGAAACTGTGTGACCTTGAACAACGTCCTTTAACTTTCCACTTGCAAAATGAAGGCAAGAAGCTGTTTATTGCACTCCTGTGGGCCTTGAGTTGGTCTAACAATGGCACCTAACACCTGGGTGGGAATAAGGGCTCTGATTCACCAGAGAAGGGAGCTAGATGCTCCTCACCATGGCCTGATGGGTCAGGTGACTTGTGTCTGGGAGAAGGTCTGCAGAGCTCAAAGAGCTGTGCTTTGTGTCCTTCAAGCTGTGGCAAATGAGTCAAACACACAATTGACATCCTTTGTCTAGGAGATTTTCATATCAAAAAGGCTCCATTTCGAATCTCTATCCGCTGCCAAATAGGACTGTTGGTTAAGTTTTCATGTGCCACCCAAAACTGTCAGTCTAAGAAGCTGCATGGCAAATGTCCCTGATGCTGGGCCCAGTGCACACGCTCTGCTCTGCTAGCTCATTGTCTGGCTGTCACCATTTCAATGCAGACTCTGTTTTAGTGGAGAGACATACTCAATTGGCCCAGAAACTTTTCAGCAGTGGGCCGAAACTTGGCAGGGGGCAGGAGGGTTTCTCAACCTGGTAGCAAATTTTCTGTTTGTTTTAATTTGGAAGAAAAATTGCCATGGCCATCTGGAGATGCTAAGGGACCTCAGGCAAAAAAAAAAAAAAAAAAAAGCAGGGATCACACTTTGCCTGTGAAATACTTAAGATTCTACCCCTATCCCAAACTTAGCTCTGTGCAAGGGCTATGGCAGGAGCTGCCTCTCATTAGGTAGGGCTCTCTCTTTCTATATCCAGGGCACCTCTATGAAGCCTTCAAGCCCATTTACCCTGAGAGATTCTGGATGGAAGTGAAGACATTCTGCATTGCTTTTCCTTTCCACATTGTCTTTGATGAAGCAGTAAGAGGCCCTTTCTCTCTGGAGCTTGGAGTTGGAGATAAGTCAAGGAAGGGGGAATGCTTTTAAGTCCCTAAAAAGTTTTCAGGCCTTAGAGGACTAGACTTTCTCTCAGATGGAACATTGAACTCAATTCATATTGTAAAATTTTCTGGAAACCAGAATGCAGAGTCTTCTTGGTAGATAGAGAGGGAGGTTTGAGCTGGTAAATAAACTGGAAAATTTACCAGTAGAGAAAAGGGAAGAGGAAACAAAGTAGAGATTTGTTACATACAGAAACATCAGAATATGGTCATAGCAGTGGTTGAGCAGGATGCTAAGTATGACCTCTCACCACCTTTGTGACCACCTAAAGGAATATCTTGATCCCACTGTACCTCACATCCTGTCTTGTAGGGGAGAGCTCCGTGCTCCTGCCATGTTCCATGTGGGCTGTGAGAGGACTCAATTTGGAGGTTATTGATTTCCATGGATAAAATATATGTGAGCTGGACTGTTTATGCATTCATTTAAAGAATACATAAGCAAAATGAACATGTTCAAAAACTTAAAGCACCATTAGCTATTGCATTGTTCTCTGATATTTATTCGGACCCATGAATATATTAAATCATCGCCTACTAAATGATTGCTGATACAGATTCTACGAAATTTACTCATTTGAGGATAGTCTCCACCCCAAGAGAAATTATGATCTCACTGAAGTAAATGAATACCTCTATATGCTACAATTAGGAATTACCATATAAAGCATTTTCCTGATGCCACAAAATATTATCATTTTATTATTATTTCCACTATTAATATTTTAAATTATGATTCACTTAAAAGCTTTCTTATAAGTTTTAGGCATAGATTAACAGAAAATGTAGTGAAAGGTATGGACATGCCAAAACATGAAATTGATTTCTCTAGCATGACAGCATCTTGTGGCTAGTTTAGTGTTCCTGGATGTTATGCTGGCACCTGACATTATATGTCAAGAATCCTCACTTTCTTCTTTCCTTTCCCTTTTTATGCAAAAGTAGCAGTGAAAAATCCCCTCACCACTTTCAAGGACTCCTCTACTCCTGTCTAGATACTAGCTTAAGTACCACAGAATTTGCTAATTTGTTTATTAGCTACAGACAAAGACAGAAATGGAGACAGACAGCAAAAACAGGGACAAAAAGGTTTTAGATGGATAAAAAAGATCTACTGGCTCATATGAGAGCTTTAAAATCTCTTCCTTACTAGTCAGAAATATGACTCCTGAGTATGTCTATACTATTGTTTTCCCCTTTTGACATTAGCAGTAGATATAGCTGTTCTAAAAAGTTATTACGTACATGATGTTTATTTCATTACTGACCCCCTTTTTCCCCAGTGAGTCACAAGGTATGGCCAAAATAGTTTTTTTAAAAGAAATTTTATGGTAGAGGTTGCTTTCTGTTTCCCTGAAACCTGTCCTCTGTGGCTAGCTAAGGGTCAAGCAAACTGGAGTGAATATTCAGAAGTATGTCCCAGGAATCCAGGCCCAGAAGATTCAATTAGATGAGTATTTCACCATCATTCATCCTCAAGTTACCTTCAACATTTCCAGCATCTGCAAATTTATCAACAGTCAATTTGTCCTGAAGATACGAAAAGAAATGATGCCTGAAGCATGGAAAGATTGGCCCACACTCAAACTCCGAGGTAATAACTCACTTCTTCCCTTTGCTCACTGCCTGTTGGGAGATTGATCAGAAGGAGACCAGGCACAGTTTTCCAACTTCCTAAACACCTGAGCAGGAACTGCACTGAGAACAGGGTGTTTTTCTGACATCTCCACTTGGCCTGCTGCATTGCATTTCTTAAACCATTTCTGGTTTAGACACAAATGGACCATACATATACAGTAAGTGCGTTTGCAGTGTGCATAGCCATTGCCGCCATACCATCTCCAGAGCTTGTTTTTCATTTTTTGTAAAGCTGGCACTTTATGCCTATTAAGAAATAATGTCTCTTTTATCTTTTCTCCATTTTCTGGAAGCTACCATTCTATTTTCTGTCTCTGTGACTTGGCTGCTCTGGGCACTTCTTATAAGTGGAATCCTACAGTATTTTTTTCTTGTAACTGACTCATTTCACTTACTATAACGTGCTAAAGGTTCATCCACACTGTACCATACATCAGAATGTCCATCCTTTTTAAGGCTACATAATATTCTATTGTATGTACTTATATTTTCTTTATTCATTCATTTCTTGATGGATATTTTGACTAATTTTATCATTTTAGCTAATGTGAACAATACTACTGTGTGTACAAATGTCTTTTACAGGCTTTGATTTTAGTTGTTTTGAGTATATCGAGAAGTGGAATTGCTGAGCCATAGGGTAATTTTATTTTTTATTCATTGAGAAACTATCATATTGTTTTCCATAGCTGATGAACTGTCTTCCATTCCACCAGGCAAGGCACAGAGTTTCAATGTTTCTACATCCTCATAAACACTATTTTCTGTTTTTTTATTAATACCCATAATAATAAGTATGACATGGCTGTGACTTGCACTGTCCTAGTGATAAGTGACCTTTGGCATCAACTCATATTTTTGGCCTATTGTGCAGAGTCTTTGGAGAAATGTCTATCTGAGCCTCTTGTTTATGTTCTGTTTTTTTTTTTTTTTTCTTTGTTGGGATGTGTGTGTGTGTGTGTGTGTGTGCGCGCGTGCGCACGTGTGTGTGTATATGGTTGAGTGGTAGGTCATAAACTCTTCATATTGATTCCTTATCAGATACACTACTGGCAAATATTTGCTCCCATTCCATGGGTTGCCATTTCACTCTGTTCATGGTGACTTTCGATACATTGAAGTTTCTTATTTTGAAGTAGTCTCTTTTGTCTAATTTTTCTCCTTTAACCTATATTTTTTATATCATAGCCAAGAAATTATTGCCACATCCAATGTCACTTTTTTCTATATCTTCTTGGAGCTTCTTGAGAGTTTGATAGAGTTAGCTCTTACATCAAACTCTTTCAATCATTTTGAGCCAATTTTGGGGTATGATGTGAAGGGGCTCTCATTCTGAGCTCTCATTCTATTAGACTGATGATTATGTTGAATACTGTGGAAGAAAGTCTGTTTTATACTTTTCTATGAAAATTTTAGATTATAAAGACAGTTGCATTTTAGTTTCATTTTTAGTAATTAAAATGTTTATTCCAAAATATTAACTAATAGTAATTGTCTATGTGATTATGATTTCCATTATTCTCTTTCACTTCTACCTTTTCTGCAGTGGATGTACATTCCTTGCACAGTAATTTAACAAATACATCAAGTTTTAAAGATCTAACTCAGGAAGCAAAGATCTGGAAATTGAGATTATGGTCAACATAATACAGGACACAGTATAAGGCCCAATATAGTGTTAGAGAGAACATCAGGACAAAGACAGAATTCTGAAATTCAAGAAATAAGATTTAAAAAGAAATCACAGGGAAATATTCAAAATACAAGAAGGATTTTTACAGAGACAATAGTGTCAGAAAGTCCTAGAAAATAAAATTCCAAGGAGGAGAAGGTTAATCCTATCAGGAGCAGCAAAGCTGAATAAAGACTTGTATTGGAGTCAGTATGTTGAAGTCCCTAACTGGGAGCCCCTTGAAGTCAGGAAACATTCATGGAGAGATCTGCTGTGCTGAGATGTGGGGTGGTGGTGAGAAAGTGGAGACAGAATATATAGGTAATCCTACCACCCTTGGCTGAGAAGGAGAAAGCACAACTGTGGCAGACCAAAAGGTATGTTGTGTGGGTGATCCTTGCCTCTCTGGTAAGTTCATCTCTTTCCATCTTAGTTAAGGAATATGTTCTTTCTTTTCTCTCTATGATGGGAAGGTCAGATGATCTGGATGGAGTCTCTGCAGTGCATGATTTTCATTTGCTCACCAAAGCTCCGCAGCTTGCAGGAGCTAGAGGAGTGCAAGATGCATCTCTCAGACATTGCCCCCCATGACACCACCAGGGATCTCATCCTCCTTAACCAACAGAGATTGGCAGAGATGGAGCTGTCCAACCAGCTGGAGAGGAAGAAGGAGGAGCTATGTGTCCTCTCCAAGCACTTGGCTATTGAAAAGAAGAAGACAGAGACCTTGCTGTACGCCATGCTGCCTGAACATGTGGCCAACCAGTTGAAGGAGGGCAAAAAGGTGGCAGCAGGTGAGACATTCCTTTTCTGCATGGGCACTTCTGAGTGTGTGGCAGTGCATCTTTGTAGCTATGGGCATATGCTTTGAATCAGGCAGATCTGTGGTTGAATTCTGGCTCCATCACTGGTAAATGGCACCATCTTGGGTTAAGTGCTTACCCAGAATCTTCTAGGTTTCTATTCTACATTAAGAATAACAGAAATAATGCAGTAGTAAAATGTGGATTAGATAAAAATGCTTGTCAATGACAGAGAGAGAGAGAGAGAGAGAGAGAGAGAGAGAGAGAGGAATTTAGATTGTGTCCTGAGACTACCCTCATTACTCAGTGACCAAGAATAGGATCCATAACTATTCACTGGAAATAAGACACCCACAATTAGGTAGGAAGTCGGAGAGTGTTCTGGAGGACCATTCTGGGGCTGTTTCTGCTTTCCATTTGTCCTAAGTGAGTGTTCCTTCTCAGATATGCCTGGTGAACCTGGTTCTAGGTACTGTGCCAGATACAGAGCACCCAAAGGAGCTCACAGCCTCATGGACTTGACAGATTCATCCAGAATAAATTAATTGATTTGAGAGTGGCCAAACATAGGGAAAGTAATGTGCATTAAGAAGCAATTATTGTGTTAGGAAATGTGTTAGATATTTTACATATGTTGCTTTATTTGATTTTTCCAACATTTCTGTAAGGGAAGTGTTGTCCATTCTATGTAACTGAGCACAGTGACATTTCACTTAAAGACATTTCAGGAGAATGACATAGAGAGAGAAAAGTAAGGCTTTCTGAAAGTAAAATTTTAAGGCAATGGCAGTGCATTGTCCCTAACAAAGGGATACATCCAAAAGTGGGATCTGATGAGGGAAAGTAAATGGGATGAAGCACAAGTAGACAGTGACTAATCTGAATTATTATGGAGAAGGACATTGTCTTTGGCAGTGATGTAGTGAATGTAATTCAAAGAGGCAGACTAAGAACTGGTCAGAGTTCAGGGGAGTAAAAATAAAGACCTGAACGAAAGTACCACAGAAATAGCCAACAGGCTTTCATCCTGACCCAGTGAAGAAGATCAAAGACCATATAACTGAGGTTCCAGCATGGGAACATGTGATGCTTTCCAAAGATGCAGCACAAAGAAAAGGTGTGAAAAGAGGTTGATAAGGTCAACTTACAGCTATTAAGTTTGAGATGTCTGTGGGATGCTCCTCATAGCAAGACCAGCAAATAGTAAACAGTTTTAGAGGAAGTTCTAAATTGGAGCTATAGGCCTGGGAGTTACTATCCTATGCACCAGTAAAACATTTAAAATAAGATAAAAGATAATGATAAGAATATGACGTGAGCTTAACATCAGTAATAGTATCATGAAGCTTCTCTGCTGGAGGGTTGAGAATGGAAGTTAACAGACTAAAAATTGGAGAAAAAGAAGGGCTATGAGGATAGCCAACATTTTGGCCCTAGCCCTTCAAGGTCAGTAAAGACTCAGGACATAAGAGAACCTATGCCGTAACATCCTATAACTCAGAGGTTTCCAAAATTTTCTGTTCAAGGAGATTAAGGGACCTCAGAGGAAAAGGATAAATGAAGTATAGTGTACCTAAGGAGAGTCACTTAGAGAGAGGACATTCTCTCAGGCTTTCACAGAGAGCAAACTGGTCAAGCAATGGCCGTGACTCGTCCCAATGGCTGACACTGGCAACAGCTCTACAAAGCACTGTACATGGTTCCAAAGTTAATTCTGAGGGGATTTGACTCTGGAAGATATAAAAGATGAATGATATACAGGTCTGGCCTTGACTTGCCCTTAATCACCCAGCAGAAAATCTTAATTATGAGGCACAGAACACAGAACTAGATTAGTATGATGAGCTGTAAGAAGCTTATACCAACAGCCTCCAACATTGCCAGTTTCACCGGTATCCCACTTTAATTATGGAACATTGGACTATGTATACAACTACTCTCTCTTTGTACAAAGAGAAGAAAAAAATTTTTTTCCTTTTCTTCCTCCCCTACTAATATAGATTAGAAAATTTATCATGTCTACACTCTGTGCTTTGTATAACTACTATGAGGACAACAATATTCAATGTATCAATTATTATGAATGCACTACTAATGTGTTTTGAAACTATCATATTGTTATTTCTTATTAAAAATAAAAAAATAAAAAAAGAATATGAAGAGATAGTATTCCTCTACACAGATAACAAACACACTGAGAGGG
>PVKN010031254.1:0-12537 GCA_004027915.1 Capromys pilorides | reverse complement strand
CGCAGCATGTGGTGCCGGGGATCGAACCGCAGTCCCCGCAGTTGCCTGAGCCCTCCTAAGCAGGCGCTTTAGACCACTGAACCATCTCGCCGGCCCCCATAGGGTTCTTAACATGTTGAGGAGCTGCTTTCTGGAGGGCACTCCAAATACAGTAACTACTTAGTACAGTAATCATTACTGGCATCTCCATATTCTCAGAACGTTGGATATTTTAGTTCTTCTAACACTCCAAAGTGCTAATGTAATAAATGAGGAATAGTTGATTTAGAATAAACTTCTGTGAGCAACACTAACAAGTTTATTCTGCTGTTGTTTCCTAATCCTGCCACAAGCTTACCAGCCTTCGCAGTAGAGGGGCGAGGTTGGGCTGCCTTTGGAGCTGAGCCTCAGCCAGCATGGGGACGAGCTCCTGCAGTACTTCAGCTGATGAAGGCCCAGCCTAGGGCTCTGGCTCCTCACTGCTCCTATTCTAGAACCTTTCAACCTGGCATTCTGACTCTGGGAAAATATTCTATACAAAATGCTCCTATGGTTCCCCAAACTTCAAAGCAAAGAGAGACTTGAGTCGTAGTCACCTGTTGGACAGAGCAGTCAAACACCCTGAGCTTTGGTCTCTGTCACTGCAAAATAGAGTAGAACTTATAGGACTGGAGCTGGGGAGATAGCTCTGTGGCACAAGTGACTGCCTGGCAAATGCAAGGTCTTGAGTTCGAATACTGGTCCCACCGAAAAGAACTTGTAGGACTTAGGAGTTGGTTAGAATAGGCTGAGTACAGCATTAGGCACAGGCAATAGTCGTCCAGTCTGTGGCCCAGGAGACTCATTTGCTTTTCCTCAACTCCGTGCTCTGTGGTTAAGGTAGCTCCATCCACCAGTGCTGAGACCAAGTGGTGAAGACCTTAGAAAATAGGAAGAAACACTGACCTCATTGATGGGAAGCCAATTAGCCTGCTGATCAGTTCAGGTGCCTACTTACCAAGCACCTGCCTGTTGTGCAAGGTTGTTATGATGAGTGCTGGAACCCAGAAATAGAAGTAGCACAGTCTCTTGCCCTTGAGGAGTGCGTAGTCTCATTTAAGTGAAAAGTAGGCAAACAGGCCAGGTGTGGTGGCACACACTTATAATCCCAGTACTCTGGGAGGCTGAGGCGGAAGGATTGAGAGAAATTTTGAGCTAAGCCTAGCCAATTTAGAAAGACCCCATCTCAGAAAAAGGGCTGGGGATAAAAGTCTACTCAAAGAGCCTAGGTTCAGTACCAGTACTGCATGGGGGTGGAAAGAAGCAAGCAGTCCACTATAGAAACACATGAAAATGAGCACACAGACTTATCACTCTGCCCTGAGAAGGGTGTACACAGTGGGCCCAAGAAGCAAAGGTATAAGGAACCTTTAAGGCGGCAGCCTCTGTGTGATGCCCCAGAAGACGAGGGTATTGGCCCTGTGCTTATGAAAAACAGCTGAAGCTTCGCTGGGCTTCTGTCCTGTTCTTCCTCACCTCTGGGCCTTTCTCACGTGCACCAGGGACCCCGGGTGCAAGGGGCACAAGTTTGCACACGGTGGCCTCAGCTGCCCGCTGCCCCAGCCTTGTGAAGCGGATGAGGGCTTGGGTGAGGAAGAGGACAGCAGCTCCGAACGCAGCTCCTGCACCTCAACCTCCACCCATCAGAGAGACGGGAAGTTTTGCGACTGCTGCTACTGTGAGTTCTTCGGCCACAATGCGGTGAGTGAGCCTGCCCAGGCCAGAGAGGGCTGGGGACCAGACAGGTGAGCAAAGGAGCGCCCTGCTCTCCCAAGACTCCTTGTTTACATAGTAATCACTACACTGGAACCCTGTGAGTCCTCACACCTGTGTCCACTTGCTTGAGCCTCACAGCACATTGGTGAGATTGTGGGCTTTTTGGTTGTTTTGTTTTGTTTTGTTTCTGTTTTTTTAAGATTTTGCTACCTTTATTCTCGTGGTTTCTCTTAAGATTGACTTTTTTTCAGGCAAAAGGAAAGGAAGTGGCAGACAGAAAACTATGGTTCTGAGGAGTATGTATACGTGTGTAACCCCAGGGAAGTGAACGCTTGTGCGTGTTGAAGGCAGAGTGGAAGCAGAAAGGCACTCAGTTCCCCAGGTGTGACAGCCAGCCAAGGGACAGGCCATGAGCACAGATGGCTCCAAGAAGGAGGCTCAGATCAGTGTACATGCTGTCTCTGCACAGGGAAAAAGCAGTTCAGAAGTCTCATAAGGTGAAGAAGAAAGGGCTGCTGGTCAGGGCAGAGCAGCTGAGGTTAGGAAAAATGAAAGTAATTCAGCTACTAGTCACCTTTGAGCTAGGTGTTATTATCCTCATTTTAGAGATGACAAAACTGAGGCTCATGAAGACTTGATGACTCGCCCAAGATCATACAGCTTCTAACTGATAAAGCCCAGGCTCAAACCTGCTTCCCTGGCTCCCCAGTCCATGTTTGCCCAACTCTGCCATGTTCCTTCCTACTCTGTGTACCCGTCGCTGCCTCAGCTCAGAGCCTGGCTGAGGATGAAGCCATTTGGCCTTGGTGGCTGATGGTAGAAGTTGTCTCGTTCCTTACCATACACTTGGTGCCAGTGGGTGGGAGTGCTATGGGCCTTTGAGGCCCAGGGTGTAATGTCAGCACCTCCCCCTCCCCCAGCCACCCGCTGCCCCGACGAGTCGGAATTATACTGAGATCCGGGAGAAGCTCCGCTCAAGGCTGACCAGGCGGAAAGAGGAGCTGCCCGTGAAGGGGGGCACCCTGGGCGGGATCCTTGGGGAGCCCGCCGTGGACCACCGAGATGTGGATGAGCTGCTGGAATTCATCAACAGCACGGAGCCCAAAGTCCCCAACAGCGCCAGGGCCGCCAAGCGGGCCCGGCACAAGCTGAAAAAGAAGGTGGGTGTGGGGGGAGCTCAGCACTACTGCCTCTCCTCCCTGAGGAATTCCCTCGTCACAAGCCCCATGACTTCTGGGGCATGAATGGTTCTAGCTGCCAGACCTTGACGTGGATCACTGTTCTGGGAAGGTCTGAATGAGGTTGGGAGGCATCAGGGTCAGGGAGCTTGGGGACAAGTAATCAGAGGAAAACATGTGACTTGACCTCAGAAGCTGCTTGCTGGATTTCTCTAAGCCGAGGACTTAACTTCAATTGATCATTTATTCATTCAGCAACTACTTCTACAAATACTGAGAGTCAAAGTCTAATGTAGTTAAGAAGCTCAGTCCAGTGTGGAAACTGACACAAAAATGGATAAGCATACTAGTGTACGGCTAGTACCAGGATGGGGAAAGCCTTCCATCCTCCCTGTACGTGGCTTCATAAGAGGCTAACTTATGAACTGAGTCATGGGGAGCGAGGACAGATTCATCAGTTTAACCTAAGTTGTTTTTTGTTTTTTTTTTTTCTCCTGGGAATTGAACTCAGGACCTTATGCTTGCCAGGCAAACAGATTAATCAGGAGTGTTCTCCCAGCATTGGGTACCGCACACCCCACAGAAGCTTAGTAAAGCCAAAGGAGAAAACAGCAGAGAAGGCAGGACAGTGGTGGAAGTGAAGGAGGGCCTCAGAGCTAAAGATTAGCTTTGGCTTTAGCCTCCTAGTGAGGGGTTGTCATTGGAGAGTTGTCATCAAAGAATGTGCTTGGTTAGATCCATGTTGTCATTGTACTGTGGTAGTGTGTGTCACAGATTGAAGGGTGATTTGATTCTCCAGGCAGGAAAAGATAGGCTAAGAGTAAGGTGATTATGGGTGGGAGTAGAACAGCAGAGATTTTCAAAGGAAGCAGTAGTGACAGACCTTGGTGCAGGATAGAGTCCGGATGTTTCCCAGGTGGTGACCAGCAAGACGGTGTTAATGCTCACAGAGCCAGGATGACATTTGCAGAAGACTGGATGCAGCTGGGGCACACTGACTTGGAGATTCCTATGAGACATCCAAGTGGAGGCAGAGATGAAAGGCTAGGAGTTTCTAACACAGAGATATAATTGAAGCTATGGGAATGAACCAGTCCTCAGGGCTGAGAATTGAACTGAGGAGCTATTCTTGGGCAGCCCTGCTGTTGGGTGAGCCTCAGGACTTGATAGCTCATTCCCTGTGGCTTTGTTACCTCTTTACCTACCTGTCCCCAACTGCATCTGTGCAGTGCCATGTTCAGGAGCCCAGCTTCTAGGGAGATTTGGGTTTGACAGCCTGCTAGTTCCATTTCTTGGGCAGTCAAACAGCCCTGTTGCTCTGGAAGGCAGTAGTAATTCTTCCATTTTTTTCCAGCCCAAAGGACAACCAAGGATTCTTTTACAACTTGACATTAAGCCAAAAGGTCCCACCACTCCCTTCAGAAAATGTCTTGCTCCCATCCAGAGCTGTCAGCCAGATGTGTTCAGTGGCTACAGTGGTCTTTCTGACTGCTTGCACCTATAGGTCCCAGACCTGATGTATTTTTCATAAAAGTGTAAGCCCAAATGGACCTCCCCCTTCCCTTATAATGCTGTCCCTTCATGTCTTCTCTTTGGGACAGGCTGTCCTTCCAAGCTTAGTTTAGACCTTTCTTCCTTCACAGATTTCCTCAGAATTCTTCCACTACTCACTTAACATACCTCGTCTATTTCTGTAGGCTGCCATTTATCAGGGTCTTCTCACTCAACCCAAGGCTCACTGCATAGCAACCATCTGTCAAGCCCAGCCTAGAGGCCAGGCTGCAGACAAACCAGGAAACCCTGCCTTTCCAGATGTAGTCATGGAACCTCAGGTGAGAACAACATGCACAAGCATAGTATCAGTATCAGTTTAGACAACAATCTCGTCCTTGAGGTTCCTCCTCCTGCTGGACTTAACAGCTGTCCATCAGCTTTTCCAGAAGCTAGGTAGTAATAGTCATTTATTTCCTACCACCTTGAAAGTGTCTTTCTGTTCCTTTATCTAACTCTCACCTTTATGTAGTAATCCTTAATCTTTTAAAGCTTTACCCTAGGTCAGTATCTACAACCTCTTGGCCACTGCTTTTCATCCAATGAATAGTCATCTCCCAATTTCTTTTCTTCCCAGTCTAATCTTGCATTAACTCACTTTAGGTATTGGTAAAAGTACAAGCAAATTAACTCATAATTCAATCACTGTCCAACCAGTACTCATTCTCACCCCATTTGCCTTCTGTCATTTGCTTAGAAAAATTGCAGCCCTTAGAGTCCACTCCAGGTTACCTTTCCCCTTTCTGCAACTTGAGGATGGAGAGTACATGACCCAATCTGTCATGGAACCCCACTGGGTGGTCTCCTGCGTACCTAAGCCCCTGCATTGCCTGGCCAGCCTCCTGTAGGCCCTGTGTCTCCCTGTTCCTCCTCATGTCCATTCACAGTGTCTATGTTTTTGGGTTTTGTTTTTTTTTTTTTGGTACTGGGGATTGAACTCAGGACCTTGAGCTTGCCAGGCACGGATTCACGCCACTGAGCTATCCCCCCAGCCCATCACAGTGTCTTTGGCGGAGCTCTTAACCAGCCTCCAGGCTCTCCCAACACCCACACCTTTATTTTTGGCAGCCTCACTTCCTTTTTCCATGAGAAAGAAAGCTATTGGACTGACATTCTCCCTTTTTTTTTTAGCTGGCTCAGGCTGCCTTAAGGGCAGGTCTGTTGTGGCAAATGGTGCTGGGCATCAAATTGCAGTCTCTTACCTCTGATTGATTTTGCCCAAGCAGGCACTTTAGACTACTGAGCTGAGCTGACCTGCTAACCCCAGACTGACATTCTGTTGATCCTACCTGCAAGCTTACTTTTTATCCCATGAGGGAAGGAGTAAAAACCCTTTCTCACCATAGGCTGAATGCTTCTTTCTGGTGCTTTAGCCTGGCACCAGACCGCCTACTCTGGAGCTCTGGCCTCTCTTCTGGTCCATATGTCACTGTGCCTCCCTGCTCTGTTTTGAGAGCAGACTGTTCCTGGGCTTGTAACCTCACCTGCCCAGCTCCCCAGTCCTTTTCCTGTCAAAGAAACCACATTTCTTGAAAACAGTACACGCTTTTACTGTCTTTACTTCCCCGCTTTATGAGCTCCCTGCAGACTGTTGTCCTGTCCTCTATAGTGTCTCCACTGACTTCTCTGTTTCTAAACCAAATTCCTGTTCCCATTTAAAATATTTGCCAGTAAGCAACATTTGACAGGTTGTATATGCTTTTCTTTTCAAACTTTATTTTTGGGTCTCCTACTCTTAAGCCAAACAGGTCAGGACAAGGGCAATGGGAATGCCCTCTTGTGATTTCTGATCTGCCTGTGTCTATTTTCTGTCTCCTTTGTAAGTACCTGGCCTTCCACCTGGCTCTGCCTTTTGAGTACCTCTCCCTGGGAAAAGAAAGCCATCTAGGTAGTGTTTTCATCCTTGTACTTCAGTGAAGTGATCTCTACCACTACTGGGCTCCTCCTTACAGTTTCCCCACAGGTCCCTCAAAGTCATACACCCAAAACAGCCTAACAGTCTGTTATGTTCACAAAAGGGGCCTGTCTTTGCTTCCCATTGTCTGTGGTACTACTTTTTACCCTTTTGGCTGACCTGGACCCCACCCTGGGCACCATCTTCTGGGAGTGAATCATAATAACTAAGATCAGTGAGCCTTTGAATTGGACCTCAGTTTGAAGCTCGGCTTTGCCATACTTGCTGTATGACTTTGGGCAAATCACTTAACCTCTAAGCCCTAGTTTCTTCATCTGTGAAATGAGAATAACGAGAACCTAAGTCATAGTTTGTTGTGAGGATGAAAAGGAATGGTGCATGGAAATGGGCAGGTTGCTTGACACATGTGAATGCTTGGTCTGTGGGGGCTGCTATAGTTTATACAGTGTTTGACAATGTTTTTTTAATGCATGTGATTCTCTTTTCCCCACCCAAAATCAAGTCTTCTCTATACTACTTTCCCCAACAACTCAAACCAACCCACTTCTCTCCACCAACTGCCTTTGTTTTCAGTGTTCAGTAGCTAAACATTGTCTCCAGGCACAAATCCAGTTTCTAACAGCCAAGGATTCTGGATCAGCATCCAGCTCCTCTTAGCTTGCCAGCTTCATCTATCAGGCTCTCCCTTTTGACCTGCCTCCCTATTTATACCCTGCCCATCACACATCAATAATAAAAACTAGGCTCCAGCTGTACTCTTAAATAGTTTACATTCCAAAATGATGTTTTCCCATTTCCCAACCTTTACACTTGCTATTCCTTCCCTCTAAACAGCCCTTCTTTCACTTTTTTGGGATAATCTACCCACCCGTCAGTGTTTCCACTAGAAAACAACCCCTAATGACCCAAGCACATGAGCACCCTGTTCCCTGTGTAGCCCACATTGTCAGTGTCACCCTGAATTAAAACGGCCTGTTTGCACATCTGTCTTCCTCAGCAGAGACCTTGTCTTTAAAAATCAACTGCATTCCCAGAGCCTAGCCCACTGCCTCACATTTGACAAGTAGTAAAAGCTTGGCAAATAGTTTAGGGGCCAGGGGTTCGATCCCTGGGCCTGCCATGTCGGCCCTGCCCCTGGGGCCCACTGAGATGGGAATTGAGACTGGGAGTCCCAGCTCTTGGGAGGCTGTAAACAGGCAGATCGTTATGAGTCTGATGTAGTAGTGATACTGAGTTTGAACCCCAGGACCACAAAAAAAAAAAAAAACAAATAAAACCCTGATGTAGTGGTGAGACCCTGAACACTCTGTAGACTCTCCGTAAAATACAAAAAAATAAAAAAAGGGAAAACCATAGCAACTTCTGAAGATCATTCCTGATGGATTGTCCCAACTCTGCTATTTATTAGCCATGAGCCAGTTCTGTACTCTTCCCAGACTTGAGGCTCCTCATCTATAAATTGAGGATCATGATGCAACAAGGACAGTTATAAGGACTAAATGAGACAACCTAAGGAAGGAGCCAGGCTAATGGTATGTAGCAGATTAAACATTTCCCTGCTTTTTTCTTCTCTTCTTGCCAAAGTCATTATTTTGCCCTGCACAGTAGTACTTTTTAGACTTTTTTGTTTAGCAGCAACATTTTTCTGTAAGTGAACTCTTCCGTGGAACCCCAATCTATAACAACTAGAAGCAAACCTGTACTGGTACAAAGAGGAAGAAAATGAAGTACCTTTAGAGCCCCTAGCCATCCCTGCAGCCTGAGCCCTCTACTGCCAAGGCACAGCCTTTGGCGCTGCCCCTCACAGCCATTCCCAGAGCCTGTGAGGTAGAGATATTATTTGTCTTTATAAGTTATAAACTGAGAAATGAGATTCAGAGAAAATAGGTGATTTGTCCAAGGTCCCAAAAGAACAGCTGACCTTAGTTATAAAGCCAGTGTTCAAAAGAGATGAGAGACAAATGCTAGGGTACAGGGTCACACTCTTAAGTTGGTTGAGGTGGTAGCGAGTCCTCTTTTCTCTGCCCAAATTTCAACCTGTTTCTTCCCCTTCCTTCCAAAATCAACTGGAAATATGTAAGGTGGTGGAAGTCATTCAACACCTGGTGTGCCACCACCACTTCCTTCCCAAGGATTCTGGTATCTGTCTCCTGTCTGCCTCTAAAGGCCTCATTGGCCTTTGGTGCCATTGACTCAATCCACAGAATGATTTCCATCCTGTGGGTCCAGATCTGTCAGAAACCCAGCCTTCACCTAGGCTCAGGCTGCTTTTACAACTTGCTGTGAGGCTCAGGTCTGGCTGTCCATTGTATGCCCTGGGACATGTATTAAACGTGACCTCAGTTACTCACGGCCAGCTGAGCAGTGAAGGTTGCTCTTGTCAGTAATGCCCAGATACAGCATTAAGAGGTCATATGCATTCCTAGCCATTCATAGCAGTCTCATCTACTAGATGCAGTCTTCATAGCCCCCCATCTTTCCCATAAGACTATAATACAGCTTTCTCCTACCTCCTGCAGAATTAAAAAGATTGCCTCTCCAGCATTCGTGTTCCCCACATGTACTCCATTTTGATGTTCACTGCAGAATTATTGTCCCCATTTTACAGATAAGTTGACAGTGAATGAATAAATTGCTGGGGGTCACAATCTCAGGCCCAAGAGGCAGACCCTCACCCTTTGTCTCCTAACCTTTCTAGGCTATAGGACTGACACTGGGCCTGGGATGAACAAGCTCTAAAAATCCTCTTTTAGGGTCATATTTTTACCTTTGTTCAATACTGTTACCTGTCTGATTAGATTTCACCCTCATTCCTGTGAGATGATTGAGCAGGGAATGATCTTGAGACTGCCTCCAGAAAGTTAGTGACAAAGCAGTGGCCCAGGCTGATGTGTCAGGTGTCACTTTTTTCCTGGCAGCTGACAGGCCCCTGCTAAAACTACCTCTTGTATTGACAGGAAAAAGAGAAGGCCCAGTTGGCAGCAGAAGCTCTGAAGCAGGGTACTCGTGTTTCTGGAAGCCAGGAGCCAAGGCCTGCCAGGGAGAGGCTGTTGGAGTGGCCTGACCGGGAACTGGATCGGGTCAACAGCTTTCTGAGCAGCCGTCTGCAAGAGATCAAGAACACAGTCAAGGACTCTATCCGCGCCAGTTTCAGCATGTGTGAGCTCAGCATGGACAGCAATGGCTTCTCAAGGGAGGTAGCTGCCGAGCCTGAGCCCCAGACTTTACCCCCCTCAAACTTTAATGGCTCCTCAGAGCAACGGCCTGATATCAACCTTGATCTGTCCCCTTTGACTTTGGGTTCCTCCCAGGGCCACACATTACAAGCTACAGGTGAGCCAGTCCCACCATGGGCAGAAATGAGAGGCCCCCACCCACCATGGACAGAGGTGAGGGGCCCTCCTCCTGGTATCACCCCTGAGAATGGGCTAGTAAGGAGACTCAGTACTGTGCCTAACCTGTCCAGGGTGATTTGGGTCAAGACACCCATGCCAGGCAACCCTAATTCTGAGGAGCCAAGTTCAAAGGAGATCCCAAGTTGCAAGCAGGAGCTACCTGAGCCTGTGGCCATAGGTGGAAAGCAACGTAAGGGCAAGAGACAGGGCAGTCAGGTTAAGAAGAGCGAGGCAAGCCTGGGCCCCCGGCCCCCAACAAGCATAGAGACCCCCAGTATGAAGAGCCACATATCTAGTCCCAAGCAGCCAGGCAAGGGTCCAGAGCCACCCAAAGTGGGCAGCTGCTTCGAAGCTGAAGAGGGTAGCCAGGGAAGCCGGCCAGGACCAAGTTGGGCTGATAGCTCCAAAACTGAAAAGGAGAAGTGCATCTCCTGGAGGAACTGGCCAGCTGAGGCCAAGGTACGGCCTCCAGAGCAGGAGTCTGCACAGCCCCCGGGCCCATCAAGGCCACAGAGCTTGCCCCAGGGCAAGGGCCGCAGTCGCCGGAGTCGCAACAAACAGGAGAAGTCGGCCGCCTCGTTGGGTGAGTGCACCAGAAACCAAGTGGCTGGCCTCCCACTGCAACCAGGCCACGGGGTGGAGGGCAGTCCTTGTGTGGGCAGTGCTGCTACCAGAGCATGACCCCCAGAGGCCTGGCCATGGGCACTGAGCCCTCCTGGCTGTGTCTTCCTAGACGATGTATTCCTGCCCAAGGACATGGATGGGGTGGAGATGGATGAGACTGACCGCGAGGTGGAGTATTTCAAGAGGTAGGTGTGGGCTGTTTGTCCTCCAGCTCCACCACGGAGCCCATGCCCAAGATCCATATTACACCTTGGGTCTCTAAAGGGCCTGCTCTCTCAGCCCTGGACCCTTGGGGGACCTCATTGTCTTTCAGGCTCTGGCACGTAGCCTGTCTGCTCAAACCCAGTGACCCATTTAAGAAGATGGAGCATTTGGGAAGGTTTAAGGCATAGAGAGAAAGGGAGATGTCAGACCTCAAGAACCAGGGCTTTCTCCAGCTTTATTCACTTGTACTTACTCTGTCTGTTTTGCTTGGGCTGGGCTCTAGGAATAGTGTAGGGCAGTGATGGCACACCTTTTAGAGCTTTCAGTGATACAGGCCACTGCAACACACATGCCATAGGTTCACCACCATTGGTCTAGACAGAAAGGATCCAAAAGTATACAGCATAGTGACTCATGCCCCTGGACCCATAGGGCTGTGGGGTTGAGCTCAAAGGAGAGCGCCAGAGTATGTAGGGGGCAGGGGTGGGGCAGGCCAGGAGGCCTTTCTAGGATAAGTGATACTCAAGAAGACAGAGTTGGCCAGGTAAAGCAGTAAAGTATTTGTGACAGGGGGGCCATGTTGTACAAAGATCTGAGAGTGAAAGAAGTAGAGCATTCGTGGGGGAACAAAAGCCAGCCCAGTAAGTACAGCTAGAAAGTGGAACAAGGTGAGCGTGGAACTTGTATTTCAGGGTGGTCTCACAGTCTTCGTTGTCTCGTGGCCTCATAGGCAATGGTTCCCAAACCACCAGAGCACCTGTACCTGTCAAAGCTTTTCACCTGGGAACCAGAGAAGTACAGTTTTTTATTTGGGAGGGTTCTTTTCTGTGCTGGAGATTGAACTTAGGGCCTTAACACTGACCTATATCCCTAGCTCATTTTATTTTTGAGACAGGGTCTTGCTAATTTACCCAGGGGGGACTCATACTGCAATCATCCGCATAGCCTCCCATGCACTGGGATTTCAGGTGTGTGCCATCACACCCAGCACCAGCTCATTTCTTAGCAGGACAATGTCTAGAATAGTACACTGAAGAAGAGAGAGAATCTCTAATTGTGTTTCTCCTGTGTCTTCTAAAACAAATAGGTTCTGTTTGGATTCTGCAAAGCAGACTCGTCAGAAAGTTGCTGTGAACTGGACCAACTTCAGCCTCAAGAAAACCACTCCCAGCACAGCTCAGTAAGGTAGAAACTGTAGGTGTTACCTAAACCAACTCCCATATGCTCCGACACCTGTGTCCTTCCTATAAGGTCATTCTCTACTCTCAGGCAAGGGAGTTAAACTTTAGTGTTGGCAGTCCTGCTGCTCACCTCTACAGCACCCCCACAGCACATTCAGGTGTCTGAAGGTCTGAGTCCCATCTCTTTTCCTGAGCTGCTCACCCTAGGTCTCTATCCTTAAGTCATTTCCCCTCTGCCAGGCCCTGAGCCCTGCTGCCCATGTTCCTGAAGGGCCCTTCCTAGGCTATCATCCCTAGGCTATCAGTGTGAATGCTCAACCTCTTACTGCTCCCACAGTATCCATGCTGCAGTAGGCCCCATGCCTAGGGAGTTACCCCTACCCATCACATGATCATGCTGGGGCTTGCATCTCAATTACCCAACCTGGTTCCTCCATGCAGGAGGGGTGGCCTTAGGGACACATGCAGGGTACCTTCTAGTTGAAACATTTGACAAGTGGCCAGCCCCAAGAAGCAGTGAGGGGGCAGATGAGATAGAGCAAGGCTTTGTAGGTCATTTAACATGAAGGAGCTGGGCATGGTGATACAAACCTATAATCCCACCACTTGGGAGGCTGAGGCAGAAAGATTTTATCATATAAGTTGAAGGCCAGCCTAAAGTACATATCAAGACCTTGTGTCAAAAACCAAATAAAGGGGCCGGCGAGATGGTTCAGTGGTCTAAAGCGCCTGCTTAGGAGGGCTCAGGCAACTGC